>JAUMHH010156688.1:0-59755 GCA_032359455.1 Chlamys rubida | reverse complement strand
TAAGTACCATCTATCTATATTTACCATCTCTCTATAACTACTCCAGTCTATAAGTACCATCTATCTATATTTACCATATCTCTATAGTTACTCCAGTCTATAAGTACCATCTATCTATATTTACCATATCTCTATAGCTAATCCTGTCTATAAGTAACATCTATCTATATTTACCATATCTCTATAGCTATGGTATAGACCATCTATCTATATTAACAATCTCTCTATAGCTTCCACCTGTCTTTTACGACTGGTTTAGTTATTTTCCAAGTGCTATTTTCTTACTATTAGCAACTTGTCTATTAAAACCCTGAAGAAAAGATAAGTTCGTCTCAGTATTGTGATTGGTATGAACATTAAAATTGTCGGTAAGTTTAAAACAGGTGTGTCCAGGTACCAATAAATAGTAAAAAATGTTGTTCCACTGGAGACTGATGCACTCACGTTCAAAGAGGCCAATCAAAATCAAAACAAGCATTACCAGCTGAGTACCAGTTGGTAATTCAACCACGTAGAAAAAAGGTAGCAAGGAGACCGGAAGTGGAAACCAATAGGGAAAAGTCAGAGAGGAGATCGGAATTGATATACTTACTGATATATAATTCAAGTACTTTAGGTTCTCGTTTGACCAATCGCAGACATCGAAATCCGGAAACACTGTTAATGTATGAAAATAATTAAATATTTTATAGGGAAAATGTGTTTCAAATCAATCATGAAGTAAGTATCACATCTGTAGGTAAGTGGAACATGTTTCTTGTGAAGAACATTTGAAGAATTGATCAGAAACCAATGTAAAAATTATTAAACGGAGCAATACCTGACTAACAAGTTAACAAACAAACATAAACAAATTAAGAATCGCCAAGTACAACATTTAGCAATTCTGTACATCATTTAACCAAATCAAATGTGATATAACTTGTGATATATATATATATAAAGAATACTTAGAGTGTTGCAAAAGTATTAAAACTAAATGTAAAATGACTATCTGTAAAAGCAAAAGAAAAATGTTGCTTAAAATACTAATAAATAACCATTTAAGATAGAATATTCATACATATATAATTATATAGATGTTTAATTTTTTTTATTTTCTTCATGGTACATGGAGGCTTCAACATTTTAAAGCATTCGACTTAGAGGCACACCTTTTCGTCATAATTTAAATCACATAAATATCATACCATGCATCGTCGGTCACGTGGGCCATGAATTCCCGTTCGTGACGATGAGAACTGTCTACATTATCAATACATCGTACGACCATCTTCATATCCGAACGGTAGCTGCCCTCACTGTAAACGACCATATCTGGTGACGTCACTGACTTGTCCTTTACTCGGAAGATCTGGAGTCCTTCGTCAACCTCTATGACAAAGCGACCAGACATATCTCGCCAGTGTTTCCGGCGATGGAAAAATTCTGGGAACCGACATTGTGGTGTTGGCCATATTGTTCCATCAAAATCTGAATGGAAAGAAAGCGACAAAAGATAATGACTGACATTTAAAGACAAAACCGGTATATCGGTATTTACATTCGTGTTATTGTGAAACAGAAAATGTATGCACTGGTTATAAGGGTGTTCACACTGGTCCGAGTAAGTTCACTAAATTGTTTTTTGATTGTTTTTAAGACAAGATGCTGTCTTGAAACAAAACAATAATGTTTTAAGTGATGTGTGATGAGTGACTACAGTATTGGACAATATCTTCATTTTATCTAATGCACAGGTTCTGTTCAAACGGAAGAATCAGCAATGGTACTAAAAGTTAATCAAACAATACTCTGGTGTAATAAGCTACATTAGCTTCAATACATTATGTCATTATTTAATAAATAAATGTTTTCCAAATAGTTAAAACTGAAAATAAAAGTATATATTCTCATATTAAGAATTATCACTTCAATAGAACATAAAGAAATTAGCCCTTTCAGATATGATATAATATAATAAATAATTTAAACAAAATGATCATCCTCAGAAAATATACACAAGCAAATCTTTTCCGATTTAAAAAAAATCGCCATCTGATAATATAAGCAAATTAACACCATCGGATAATATAAACAAAATGATTATTCTCGAACTATTTAAAAGATCGACCTCAGATAAAATAAACAAAAACCATAGTTCCCAATTCTCCTTAAAGACGTTGGGGAAAATCTAATTAGAACCGAAATTAAAGTCCTCAGATCACATTAACAAAATAGTCACCCTCAGATAATATAAACCAAATAATCACCCTCTAACAATTAAAAGATCGCCCTCAGATAATATAAACAAAATAGTCATCCTTAGATAATATAATCAAAATTATTACCCTAGAATACCAAGTAATCAATCTGAAATAATAAAAACAAAATGATCAATCTCAGAAAATATAAACGGAAAATGATCGCCCTCGGATGATATAAACAAATTGATCAAACAGTAAACAAAATGGTCAAACTAAGCAAATATATTCAAAATGATCATCATATGTAATTATAAACAAAATGGGTTTCCTTAGTAAATAAAATCAAAATGGTTATCCAAAGTAAAAATTAAACAAATGAATAACGTCTTATCATATATACAACACAATGACCCTCAGATAAAAGAGAACACCCTACGACAGTGTGGGGAAAACAGTATTCAACTGTGTATTTTGTTGATAGAAACATGCATTTTTGGTGTCATTAAATTTAGTATTTCTTGTGTTTAAATCCGTTTGTTACAGAGTAGGACAGTTAACACTGTAAATCTATCCTAATTGCATGGCAGTGAGGGAGTGGATAAATAACAACGCTCCTGTCGTTGTTCATTTGATCGAAATTTCAACACCGTATCAAATGTAAATCAACTACATGTTGACAATCGACCCATGCTTACAACCAGCTGAGTCAATGTGGGTTAATTGGGTTTCCTCGGCAGGTTCATTTGTCTCTGCAAGCCCGAATCACATTTCTAATCTTAAACAGATCGATTGCTTTTCATACGAAACTTCTTTCAAAGACTTAAGGAATAATCTGTCAAGTTTTAAAAAAATCAATAACATGACAGATATATTAATAAAGTAACACAAATCCGCGTTTTTTTCTAATGCAGTATCTATGAGTAGGAAGGTGTGTATATATTATATGGGACAATTCAGTTTGAAGATTGAATTTCTACATTATAGTCATTGATTGATTTAGAAGTAGAGATATCGTCAGGAGATGGCTCTATACTAGATAAGAGTTATGGGTGGTTTAGACTCTGGTTTCTAACAGGTGTCGCTGTAAAGCTAAAAGGAAATCTTCCAAGCCACAAGCAGTCAGACAAATGTCATTTACGATAAATGTAACCTGTTCACACAAGTTCAAATCGGTGGTAGTGATTATTTTGAGACTACGTCGGAATCAAGTATGTTGCAACCAAAATGCAAGGAAACTCATTAAACTACGAAGGAAAGACATTCCAGCTTTTAACTTTCCGTGAAAGTAATCTGTACTAGGTAAATAATTTTTCAAATCACTCAATGGATTTAAACGTGATTCCAATTTAATGGATTTTCCCCTTACATAACACCTTTTTTCAAAGGAATGGCATTTGATCAATTCCGTCGCTTTTACATGCAAGGCAAAGCATAACTATAAAAAAAACCCATAAAATGTGATTTTAAGACATAAGAGCAACAATCTTTAGAGCAGTATAGCTTATTTGTTGGTTCCGCATTGAAGCCATTTATCGAGCCCAGATTGATGGCCCACTTTGACTGAATGCCAAAATTTGCCATGCGTTGAAGACAGGATGATGGAATGTCTGGCTCTTACCTCGCTGGAGCTTCATTGTGGTGAAGCCGACGCTAGGACTCTGGAGTCCCTGACACGTCCCGTCAACTGTCATAGACATGTCTCCGGTACCGCCATAGAAACTGTGCATCTGGACAAGACAAGATGGTCATTTAGTTCGGTTTGTATCATAAGGGCAATGACCCTGTCATAAAATGTCAGTAAGGCATTACATAGACATAGGCTCTCCTGAAATAACAGAAGCGGCACACATTACGGACACAGACACAGTGAACCATGTTTCCCGGACGATGCTGTCTTTAAGTTCAGTGTTACACAATAAACTGTTTCAAAAGTGTTCGGTAACTCACCTATATTTGGCTTGACTTATATTTTCGCGGTATTGTTTAACTACAGTAAAAATGATGTCACATTCAGCCAAGAATGTATCGGTCTGTCATTATTCGAATGTTCCCTCTTTAAAAGCTCAAGCTCACAAACAATGGAACAACAAAGATTAAAACAAGTATAGAATGTGACATGTAGTAAGGACTCGTAGTACAGTGTTTATGAAATAGTTAATATTGTAACACATCTTATCTCTTTGTCAATAAAAAACAAACCTATCACTCGCCATCACTTCCTTGAATAACACACATGTATTCGTCAAATATCGTGTTTCTGTTGTTAAATCTAACGTATGTGTCTGGGTTTTTTTCATGATATCCCCTAATACCGTGTATCAACTCGGCTCTTTTATATGAAATGTGTTACGGTAAATAAAAATATATTGCATTTAGGAAAAATCGTGATTGCCATTCTAAACTGTACTTCTATTTTAACTTATACAGTGCGTTAAGATATCACCCGTGAGGAGCTGTATAGAGTTCATCGCTATCTGCTGTAGTCATGCTTCTAAGGGAGAGCGAATTCGATCATTTAATGAATCTCCACGACAGCCTGCGGAGGTAAGTAGCGTTATTGTGGACGGAATTAGCACAAGTTTGATTGTACAGAAATGCTGGGTCATTATCTATAACGTTGTTACAACTATTAAGTTCTTCCCTGGAATCCCTAGTAATGTACAGGCCGAAGCACAACAATTGCCGAGTAGTTAGCAAACTCGTTATCCTACGAAAATTTGCATGCCATTCAGTATTCCAGCAAATACTCCCACTTTGGTACAGTAATACATACATCAACTCTCGTATTAATCACACATATCACGTGATTAGGAATAATTGGATCAGTCACGTGACACGAATACATATATCCACACGAGGTTCATGTTGCAGGTCAAGGCTAACTCATTCCATCTGAATGTGGTTATTGATGTTCATGCTTGTAAACACAGTCCAAATGCTGTGCGAATTGCAACATTTGTAGGTATCTTGCTCTAGAAACATTTTGTATATGTAAACCTTAGTGTTCGTCCATCACATGATCACATAAATGACCTACAATGTATGTTGGAGGGTACTAATATTTCTGGTTCGAAAAAACCCATCACAATCTGTGTATGCAAAATAATACACAGAATACATAATTAGTATGTCATCATTCATCATTAAATCGTAATATTATTTCTCGCTAATTAATATAATTACATCGTATATATGATCTCCATTGCAGAATAAAATCGGGCTCTAGAAAAAAACATACATCCTCATCAATTTAAATAAAAAGCCACGCACTATTATTAAGGTCATAAACAGAACATGATATTTGGTAACTGGAACTTAGATAATAAGTGAACGCTGACAAAGAAGTGGTATCTCAACAAAGCTCAGATCCTATATCATTGCACGATTCCGTTATTGCCGAAAAAGAACCATGCTGTCACATTAAAAGTATTTCGCACATTACTTTTATAATAAGAGTTACCGCCCTTTATAGAGTTTTATTTGACAGTATGTTTGACGGATATGTTGGTCATGTATTTCTGTAGGATGCATGTATATAAATCAAGACAGAAAAAAATAGCAGCGAAGAAAATGAGCCATTGAGAAGAGACGTACGTTTTCTGATTGCTACAACGTGTCTGGAGAGCAGGTAACTGTATTACAATCTCTGGTCCTACACAAATGTCTGCCATTCTCTTTGTTAGAAATTGATGTTACACGTATTACATCAATGTCCTTCGCATGTAATTCAACGCAAACCATATCGAAACGAAAACATTAATTTAGATCAGAGCAAATGCTATCTGTGTTCGAACAATCTGAATACAGTTTTATGTAATTCTATATAAATTGCAAAATGACTTGTTTAAGATCAAGCATACCACTGCATCAGTTATAATCTCGAAGAAGGTTTCCACTCAGCGTGCTAACAAACTGGATATATTTTTTATGCAATTCTATAATAAACTGCAAAATGACTTGTTTAAGGTCAAGAATACCACTGCATCGGTTGTAATTGCGCAGAAGGTTTCCACTCAGAGTTGTTTTGACAAGGAATATTCTCCCTTCTATATAGAAGATCAGGCAACCAAGATTGAGTTTTTCTAGCTGAGAGTAACTTCCCCCGTCAGGTTTTGGATGTTCTTTGCAGCCCATAAATTAAACACTCCTGTTGATGCAATGCTTGTATAGTGTGGGCTTTGAAATTAATGTTAGAGTTCTACGCCTGCATTTTTCTTGTTTTCTTTTTGTTATTTCTATATTCATATACATTCAAATTTCCAACAATTGCAATTTCGTAAAATTCTTTGCAATATGTGATTTCATGAAATATTCTTTAGAAAGGAACTTGAACAACTATTACACAATAGTGACAATGATAGTGACAATGATAGTGACAATGATAGTGACAATGATAGTGACAGTGATAGTGACGTGACAATGATAGTGACAATGATAGTGACGTGACAATGATAGTGACAATGATAGTGACAATGATAGTGACGTGACAATGATAGTGACAGTGATAGTGACAATGATAGTGACAATGATAATTATATATTTGACTTGTTGGTACCCTTTACCTTTTTCTATTTCTAAAGAAATACTTACAAAGCAGCGGTATTGGGGCACGTCTGGATTGTAGGGACTTGTAAACTTCCCATACAAATACTTTTCCCCGTTAACCCACGTGGCTAAGCACTGGAAGTCAAGCACTGTAACAAACAAAACGGAAACTCAACACAGGTGACGTCATAACCAAATAGTCTAACATGAACAGACGTTAAACATGGTTCGTCTTCTTTTCAGTTTTCTCTTTAAAAGGATCATATAAATTCATAATAAAAAATGCACATGTGCCAACCCCAATTACAAGTAGATATCATATTTTCCTTTTTTTCGTGACAAAGATGTATTTGAATGTTTACTTAATAGACTGCCATAGCACAATTCGTGGATCTTTTCCTGCAGTATAGAATTCAAATTTCCCTATTAGGATCCATTACAGTGGAAATGGGGCTCATACAGCTAAGAGATTGATTTCGTCTGGACCGACTGGACATTTAGAAATGCAGAATGAACTTCTACTCAATTTCTAATTTGCTGATGTACATTTCAAGGCAAGCCAATTTTGATTTCACAATGGGCAGCAATTTAGATCGATCATTTGCTTATTCATATCTAGTTTGTTAACAGTGATGTATAGCTATGTTAATGCGATGTGAAGTCGTGCACTGATGAGAAGCACCTCTGGGACACCATGCTATTATACTTCCCTTTTCACTTACAAAATGATTATCAATATACTTGCCTTGAAAAAATATTATATTGGAAATATATTTATTTCAATAAAGTCAACAAAAACAGGTTGTTGTCATGATGAAATAGACTATGGTTATACCGATACGTATTCCCCTCTCGTAACACGTAACCTAGTTGACACACACACGCTAGATAATACCAAATTTTATGTGACCGACACTGCCAGAAACCTTTTAAGGAGCTCATATTTTTTACACTGATCTATAAAAATATTTCTTTAATAAAGAATGTCGGTTTTTTATGATATCCGCTAATATCTTTATATGAAATATGTTACAGAGAACCATAATATATTGGACTTTGGAAAGATATATTGGTTTGAAGCGTATTCTTAAAAGAATACTGATGGAATTTTTCATGTAAAACTTACCTCGGTCATATGTCTCTGACATGCCATTACAATGTTTGTAGATAAATTTGAATTTGGAATCGTCTGCGCATGCGTGTATTTGAGAGACAGGCCATTTGCAGTGGTTGTTTGTCGTGGTGCTATTGGAGTAGGAGAATTCGTGATAACCCTGGAATGGGCATGGCACCGGAACACTGGGCACTGAAACATTAAAACACATTACGTCATTTCCGGAAATTCTTATCAATAACGAATACATAAAAATCTTAAAATTTCTGACTCAATGCATTGAAGTTAAGTTTAACAAGTCAAGAGAGAAACTGTTTTTCTAAAAGTATGTGGCATTTCTCAAAGAACCAATTTTCAACATTATAGTTAGATATCTAGGTTATACACGAATGTACAGAGATAAGTTTACAAGTTCAGTGGAATATTTTATCCAATCGTTCATCACAATTTGACGCTTTTTATCTTTATTTATACTTGGACATCACATATAAGCATAGAGCTATACTACCTATGGCACGGAGTATGCGTTATTGAGAAAGATGCATATAATTTACAATAGCATGATACGCTACCTAGCAATAGTAAACTTTATATGCACATACATTAACAACAACAAAATATCAGGCCAATTCGGGCTTTGATGAGCATTAAAAACATATAAAGGATGGGCAATATACACTGCAATGACAGATTCATAGTCTCTGATTGGTCAGATAAGTGTTTGACTGTCCCGCACAGACTGTTATGTACAGTGACAGCTGACCACCAGGTGTCGCCCCAACACGACTAGCTACAACACACTTACCGCGAACTATTGTGTGCAGTGTGGCGTCCCCATTGATTTTTTCACAGACAGATTCGATGGAATTGCCCCCGAAGCATAAACCTGGAATCAAGACAAACGGAAAGACCTTCTATAGTATGCTACACATTGATATAACGCATTGTTTACTTAAGAATGCATCTAGGATAACGTTGTTTCTAAATATCGATATTAGTAACAGATATTTAAATTGTTGTTATTCAGAGCATAACTATTCAAAATAATGCAGGCAAATATAGAATTACAAGAATAAAACTCCCATCTAAAAATAACCATTCCATAACAATTTAAACCACAAGGCTTTTTTACATGGTCGATTCCCTCTGGTATTACTACAAACTTACAGAAGTCTTTCTAATTGAACCAAGGAGTAGCAATCTACAACTACACAATTTTCAGCAATCACCATCGTTTTTTTAATTAAGACTTTGAAACAGAATGTAATCTCTCTAGAGCGCTGAAAGCAGAGACAATGTTACGACAGCTAGGCCGAAGCGAATACGGTGCCCTGATAGTAACTCCTTTTCACCCTGTAATTAACACATTTGCAGAAAATTTTATGACACAACATTCCTTGCTCTACAAACAAACCATAAATCGCTGTACCGTAGTGGGAACTCTATGCATGCCTTTGTGAGGAGAACACATGGAAGTTGGTAACAATCGTGAAAATAACAAATAAGATTTAAAACCACCGTTTTATGTAAATTACACACTTTGCGGCGCTAGTACTTTAACGAGTTTTAAATCTGCATTACGTTTCATTCCTGCTGTAACACTAGAGCATGCAGGCAGTATTAACTGTCATCGTCCTCATATTACTGTACATCTCTTTAATGTGAAAGTCATAACCCGTTCACCTCAGAAAGCACTTTCGGTGTGGCCCCTTGGTATTGTCAATGGATTGCTGAACACTCAATGTGTCTTCCATTTTGCTTGCAATCTCCTCGCCTCGTATTGTCTGTTGTTGATGTATTTTTCATAAAAACTGAAAGCTCATGTTTTAATTTGTTTTTCATCATTTTGATGCTATTGTCTGTCCTTTCATTTTGCCTCCTATTGAAATTATGGTGCATGCTGGTTGTGGTGCAGCTACTTCAGCTACGTTGTTCGGCTTTTTGTAAATCTCATGTTAAACGTATGTGATTTGCCACGGTTTACATAGGGTACTCGTTGAAGAATAGATTAATTTATAACGCTATACAGGATTTTATAGATACATTTCTCATTTTGAGACCTTTAGTGTACCAGACGAGTCCTAAATGGATGAAATGCACACAAAAAAGTAGAAAAGGCTTACTTTGTTTGTCTTTCAGAATCAACAACCTAATTTTTAAACAGGTGCTTCCTTGCTTTGTGTTTCTAGTTAACATTTTTAGAAACTGAATTACCAAGGTGTTTTTACCTGGATATGTGTCTTGATTGATTACGCCAGATTTAAATGTATTGTTCATGTCGGATCAAGGTTTTGGTTGAATGATAGCTGGTTTATTGTCATGATCGTACGACCACTACAGAAATCTGAAGATGATATAGATCACTTACAAGAGAAGAAGTTAATGTCATGGTAACAAAGTCGCCCCTGAAACACGAGGTGTAACGAGTCACAAGACCCGAGCTGTATATATACAATGTAGGTAAATATTTAACAAGCGTGTGTGGGGGAGGGAGGGGGTTCAAGTAATCCGAAACCTTCAATGGGTAGTAGGAGTTTAACGAGATAAAGATGCTTAACAAGATACAAACATCTCCTTCTGATTCCGGACCAGTAGGGTGCAGTACACCATTACTAGCCCACGCCATCAGTTAAAATCTCATCTGGAGTGTAATTGATCATTATATCTTCTGATCAATAATGATACTGAAGTTGGCCTCCTCAAGATGGAAGATTATTGATCAAAAGGTAATGGAGAACAAGTACAATATTCTGGTCCTGAAGGAACTGTATAGGTGGGTCACATACTGTGAAGACGACATCAACTACTGCCGTACTATATACTGTATAACATGAAATGTTCGTCGTGTATAAACATTCGTGGTTTTCGTGGTTGCTATTGAACCACGAATATAAATACAACGAATAAGAATGATAAATGTGTCTACTGTTTGTTAATATAAGATATCCACGAAAGTTTGTACTACGACACAATCTAAGTGGCTTCAAACCACGAAGGAAAGTACCCACGAACATTTCGTGTTATACAGTAGTTAATTACTAAACACTACAGAAGACGTCATCCACTAATACAGTACTAGAAGTTAATTACTAAACACTACTGAAGACGCCAAAAACTAGTTTAACGTACTAATATAATGAAGTCCATATTTCTTCTCTTGTCTATACCGGTAAATTCTATTTTAATAACAGCCATAAAATTTGAAATTAACTTTTCAAAATTGGACTTTTGCTATCGGCCCCTTTGAAGTTAACAAAGAGGATCACATTGGCTGTTAAAATGATCAGAGGAATATGTGTAGTGCACGAGAATACCTGTAGGATATTTTCAATATTTTCTCCAAAATAGCAGCATGATTTGAACATTTGTCCGTATACGTGTCATTTTTGCAACTTCATATTCTGTAAACACAATAAATATGTATACTTCAAGTAAGTTCAAGTAATTCTTTTTACAGTTTTGCTTCAAATGACCTATTTCAAGTACGCAAAAAAGAAAAATTTAAAATTATACACTGTATATCTCTACTTTAACCGTGCATCAGCAAATATAATAAACACTCGCAAAATCGTCTAATTCTCGAAATCAAAACATTCTTCCCATTCTGTGCACGTAATGCTTTGTTTCAATATCATTTATCCATCCGTTTTTTTTATTTGCTGCGTGTGAATCGACCCGTTTAATCTGAGCGGGGTACTAATCTCCAAAGTCATTTACTGCCGTGTACACAAATTTCAAGATGGGGTCGGATTATTTGACGATGTTATACATTCTACTTTACATTATCTATAAACCTATGATACTTTGTACGGTCCAAAATAACATTTTACAGTTGAATTTTCATGAGTGATTAATCGATAAATCAATCTAGTGAGATACATTTAGTTTTCCATTCAATTAACTTTAATTTAAATACAACGAAACCTGCTTATCAATACCAACACAGTGAACATACACCATCTTAAAAAGAGGTAGTTATAGACAGGTGGCCTTAAGACACACGTGGTCTTTATAGACATGTCACTATGGTAAAGAATACGTATGAGGTAGTTATAGGCGAGTGTTTGTTACAGACAGGTAGTTAAATATTTGTCAGTATAAAACATCAATTTTCTGATTCATGTCAATATTTTACACCTTTTTTATCTTAGGGGATGGCATTCAAATGCATTAAAAATGACAGGAAAATATAGAACATTTTTTTTATGTAAGATAATATCCTTAGAAATGACATGAAATTCACATTTTTTTCTGAAAACGCGCCACCTCTAATAGAACGGAAACAAGTTAATATAAACGTTCACTTCGTTAAAATACCAGCAAAGCTACCACTCTGTGTCTTTGATGTCTGATGGAGAGGACAGGAAGAAATGGTTACTCCCTCGGGAGGGTTCGCTCGGTAAATTCTACATCTAACAATAGAACAGGCAAGTGTACAGAAGGGAGCCGGATTATATATTCACGGTCCAAGTCTCGCAAGAATTCGACGGCATTTCTACATGGAAAGACCATTTCCGTGATCAAATAGGCGATTTTACAAATCATATTTGGAGTATTTATACCGAGCTTTTTCTATTCAACGGGACATCCTGTTCGTCCTAATCCCCTTAAAATAACCCTATTCAGCATGGTAGACAATCCGTAAAATGATTCTGAATCATAACGAAACACATGCCGCCTGTAACAAACAAGAGATTTATCAAATTTATTCACCAACAACAGACTTTGATTTCATATACAAGAAAATGCACTAATATGTCCTGTGGTTTTTCCTCCTGGGGGAATACAAAATAAGGCGATCTGCTCTCACACAAATCTGTCAAGGTTGGCGGCCACCATACATGAACTATGCTATGACATCACACAAAAACCAAAGCAATATATCAATGTCAGCTACGTATTAGTCCCCTTTATACGATAAGCATATTATGTCTAAATTTGGCGTGCAGTTGGTCTCTGCAGAGCAGAAATTTTCAATAAATTTCTACTTAAGATGTCGGTAGAAATGAATATCTTAGAATCATTTTAATGTCATTAAATTATTTTTTGTTTTAAGTTGAATTTAAAAGGCGGTTTACGAGTGCTATGTCAACTGCATCGTTCTCTATCTCAATCTGATGAATATGTCTAGCACAGTTTTGTTTCCCAGTCTAGAATTAGAATGTCTATGAAGTATCGTTTGACCTAAAGATACCAAACAGATATCAGACCGGATACAGGTTCGATGCTGTCATACGTATACACCGGTGTAACATAAACACAAAACAACGGCCAATTTGGCGGAAATGGCACTAGAGAGTGCGTACGGGAGCAAAGCGCGCAAGTAAAGTTCCCATCCATCCACGTGGTAACTATAGCAACCCTGAGCTATCTATGGATTTCCTGCCTTTTTTCTGGAAACTTTGTCATAAAAGCACAGCATAATTACATCAGTGAAATTATAGCAAACAAAATCAAAGACATACTCTACTATCACTGGCTAAAGCATTAGCACTCAAGGCAGTGTAGACGGCAGCTGTACTGGGTCGCTCTATCATACACGCCATTTTGTATCATAGTGCCTCATTTGTGATTACGACACAATACATTTTGAGCACAATATGATATTATTGGAAAAGATTTGATCAGCTCAGATCAAGAAGCCCCCAGTCTCTGTTGGGTATTTATTGCGATTTATCGATTTTAGCCTACAAATTAGGCAGCATGTCTTCAGATGTAATAGTCGGAATTCTTTAATGTCAGTGGATCATTATAGAGACATCTATCTAGCCACACCGACACTTTCCCGATACACCTCGCCCAACGTTTTTCACTTTTATTCTGTGAATCTCTTGGGAAATCGAGGACGTTTTCCTTTAAATTTGTGATACTCTTTTGATTTCGTATAGAGGATACAGAACGTTGCATCAGCAGATATGTCTCAGAAAGGCCGGCTACACGAGCTGTGGGCAGGTCTACGTAGACGTTTAATGCCTCCATACAGCATGTTTGATTCGATCTAGGAACGATAAAAATGTAGCTGTCCTTACGGACGGTAAACGATTATATACACTTGTAACAGAGGAAACAAAACATATCTATCCATATGCTAGGTAAACGCTATAGCATTTCACTGAGTGATATCTTCGATAGCACACCAAAGAAGTATGAGAAATATTTCGGAATTCCATGAGAACAGATCTTACAAAGGTTATGACACTCAATAAAATAATGTCGTCGAACCATGCTTTGCTGCATTGTAATGTAACAGTTTGTCGTATTTTAAAAGCCTGGTGGTACTTTTGTTATATTTTTAGATATTTTGTGGTATTTTATATGTTTATAATGTGAAGTTTTATAGCGTTATACTATGTTTGCATGCATTGTTATTCATTGTTTAGTAATGCTGCTATACAATGTTTAGATGTGTATGCATTGTTATACAATGTTTGATATGAAGTAATTACACAAAGTGTGGTTTCCTGTTATGTAATTAATGTAATGCAATACAAGCAGATTATATTTACACAAAGTTACAACCGAACACTATCAACAGCGATATACCTTCTTAGGTGGAGTGACTGAGAAGGACCAAGGACATCACAGTCATAACTTAAATATCTTAAGGCTTTTAATGATTTGAAGCTCGCAATATAAATATATACTATACAGGTATACACTGACGGTGACAAATGTATTGTGCGTTTTTTCATTCTGTTCCAATAGTTAATTTGGTCGTATGGCCGTGAGGTTAGTTATACTTACTTTCTTTATACTGTAAGATATTCTCCGCCCATGCAGTGATCACCATACACCGATAGCAGCTGCTGGACCTTGAGAAAAAGATATAAAAAGACAACTGTATTATTGTTAAAACTTGTCCCCGTTCCTCGTAACCTACTGTGTCGTAAACAACGATCACTCCCTCATAAGAAAGTTTCAAATACATTAATGATTCTATTTTCCATCAACTGAAATTCCCCTTGGACTACTTTTATCGTTTTTTATTTATGTTAAATCCTTCCGCACTGTATGTGGGTAAGCCCCAAGGTACACGCTCAAACTACAATACAATCTTTATTTTTCAGCCTAGTGCGCATGCTCTTCCAGTATTCCGTCTGTTCTCCGCATGTCCCGTTTTATAATGAAACATGGTTCTTCTCTCACGGTGCCGAACTACGCAAAATAGATATCTAGGACCAACAAGAGTACAGTAGTTTTGCCTGATCAACCAATGCCAACATGCAGCCCATTAAAGTATTGTTTATGACATGCATGCATATATTGAAATTTGATTAAACTTTGTGCTTTATGATACATTTTCGATTCACATAATAATATATAATCTATTTGCTTCATAATAAAAATAAAAAATTTATGTCGGTGACTATTGCATTATTCTCCAATAAAGCCAAAGAAATGGATGGCACGAGATCTCGCAATTCCGTCTGATGTTTGTGTTTGTAAGTCCATCAGCCTCTTGGCGGCTTAATTCTTTATTACAAATTTGCATGCTGAGAGCCCATACGATTCCCGATACAAACTCCAACTGGTTGTACGACCATAAACAATGGCCGTGGATGGTGGGCTGCAGTGTGACGGTTACCTGTGGTAGTAAATTACTCGGTCCAGTCTCGGCATGGGTAGATTAGTGTATCGAATTCCCGATAAGGTTGGTCAGTAAATATTGATGGATTTGTAAGATAATGACATGTAACTCATACGTTGGAGTATTCCGCTGATTAATAACTAATAAGGGTTAGTTAAATCTGTATTCCAGGACAACAGGTGCTCACCCTTCATGTCGTATCATATTATATAATGGCGTCTAACTCTAGAGCTAGCTTTCATCAGAGACTTGGCTTTATTGGAAATAGCTTTCAAATGTTCGTTATAAGACACAACCTTTATTTTCGCTATAGTAGACGTTTCAGCATGCGATATAATGGAATTTAATTGAAAATTAATCAATAAATGTCATTTGATCGGTGGCTAACAAAAGGAAAGTCATTAAGGATACGGCCGATACATTTTCGAGATAATGGGACACTGACTTTAATAGCTCCAGATTTTTTTCAATGTCTTTTGTAAATTCATCAAAGCAATATACCAAAGCGGTTAATATTATATTTGACAACCGTAAAATTTTAGAAATCGTATACTAATGTGTAGAAGTTTCAAGCACAAAGACCTTTTCCATATAATGCTCTTTAAAAAAGGTTGATGAAGACGACCTATTAGATTAGATATTCAATTCAATTTTTATTTTTTTGTCTATTAAAATCATCATTACAAGTTTCGTCGTGGTTTCCTCCTGCAGGTGTTATTTGTTAAGGCCTACACATGTGCCGTTTTAGAAAAGCTATATATTTTTTATTATTTCCCTGAGGATTAGCGTCAGCTCGTCCTTTATTTGTAGAAGCTTTAAAAACGACCAAGACAAACTGTTTATGTCTCTATTACAGAATTTCTACACATGTAGGCGGCTGGGAGCAGTGCTGTCATCTCGTTCTTTCCACACCATCCCTACACGTCAAATGTCATCTTCCAGAAATGGCCATTCTGACAGAACTGAAGATTCTTTCTCGTTATTAGCTTGCCACAAATGTCAACGGTATACCTTAGATTGTCTGTGTTTAATCAGGAACACATATCTATTTGTTTCCACGTATCTGGTAAATATTGATTCCGAACAGCCTCCAAACGAAGCAATCTAGTTGGATTTGCCATTGCCGGCTAAGGCTTGTGATCCGAGCTCAAATTCATCCCTTCATCACAATCTATCGCGAACACACACGAAGTTGTGTCTTTTACCCTCCGGTCTCGTGAAGTTTTTGTTTCATAATACATTAATTCATTATTGTTTTCATATATTAATTAAGAAACAAAGGTATAGCTCTTTTCTTGACACTGCAATTTAACTGTCTCAATTTACATATATCTTTTTTTTTCTCGAGTATTAGACATTCTAGTGTTTACAAATCTCAATACCTTCATACATATGTTGAAAGCGTCTTAATATCTTCCTATCTAGTAAGTGCAAAATTCAAGCTGTATTTCTGAAAACAAAACTCATTGTGTTGACCAGTAAATTAAGTTTTGACAATTTCGGTCGCTTTTAAGACTCAGGGATCAAACAATGTACCATCATTAAACTAATTTATATAATATTTATTAAGTTACATAAAATATTGTTTTCATAGCGAGGGTGGGGTACATGGGAGAGTTGGATCTGTTAATTCAATATGATAATTTCTGTAAATTCCATAGTTTAAATCGTTCACTTGTATGTATATTTCTACGAATAACGGATCAACCATGTTGGGAATGGCTGCAGGTCGGTGACTTTTCTCATAGTACTCCGGCTGTCCTCTACCTAAACTCTTGCACGACCTTTAAATGACCATAGCTGTTAATAGGACGTAAGACAAAAACAAACCAAACCAAACCATATCAGACTATGCTATAACACTCCCTAACGAGGACCTCATTTAGTGCAGGAAACGATGACATTCTGTAGTGGTTGGTTTTTATGTATCGAGCTCCAGTTTCAATGTTTCCTCAGTGCTTTGCTGTATTGAGCTCCAGTTTCAATGTTTCCTCAGTGCTTTGCTGTATTGAGCTCCAGTTTCAATGTTCCCTCAGTACTTTGCTGTATTGAGCTCCAGTTTCAATGTTTCCTCAGTGCTTTGCTGTATTGAGCTCCAGTTTCAATGTTTCCTCGGTGCTTTGCTGTATCGAGCTCCAGTTTCAATGTTTCCTCAGTGCTTTGCTGCAGAGTTCAGTGTTTGTTTCTTTTGCGTGGAGTTTAAGCTTCCGTCTTTGCTTTGTGAGTTGATGATTAAATCTGTCTCACTTTCATGTCTGCAGAATCCTTTTGAATTTAGTCTAAGTTTCCGTGTTGTCCTTGTCAGTTGATGCTTGATCTACTTTAGTTTCACGTCTGCAGCTCTGTCTAATCTAAATCAATAGTTGTAACACATATCGTGTGTAAATGTCCTTGGTAGGTGATGGTACCCCATGTAGATAGTTTTAGTCCGAGTTACTGGTGTCGAGGACATGAGCTTTACTAGAGTTAGCGCTTTGTGAACGATATTAGGAAAATCACCAAGGTTATGGCTGTTTTGTTACACTGTAGAACAGCCCATATTAAACTTTGTATCAGCTAAGATACTTACATGTATTAAAGGTTCGGACTCCTTTAACACTAGGAATAGTTGTAGCCATTTAACAATATAACATATAGGTCAGGTTTAAAACGAATAATAAATATATTCCCAAGATAATATCGCAAAGAATATTTTTTCAAAATAAATTCACAAAATGTTTAATCTAAATTTTCAAACATCTATTTTATTTGGTTTTTATAAGATTCTTCCTTATTAAATAACATTGAAATTGTGAAAAAGACAATGTTATGTACAATAGTTTACGACATAATTCTGTAAATTACAATAGAACTCCCGCCGAAACGCTTCTTGTTCGTGTCCAAGGCATATTAGCATAATACTACTGCCACATAAACAAAACTTGAAATAGCGTTCAGTAGAAACGTAGTATTATGTTTTCGGACAGAAAAAAAGGGAGTTTGGATGCAAAGCAAAATCGATATGTAGGAGTGTTGGGGAGCTGTCTGCGTTGAGTAAGCATGAACGCCTAGTAAATCACTACTCTGGAATTTCTCGTAAAATATGACCGCCATTGTAGAGTACAGCTAATCCGGGCACTAATGCACCGTTAACATGCAACACGTGCGGTGGAATATTGGGTAATAGTAAAGACTTCCCATAGTACCCGTATTTAAACACCGCAGCATGCACTCAATATTAGACAAGAAAAACGTGTGCCTCTTTGTAATTATGTGTTGTTCATTTCTTCCTAATTTGTTTATGTTTTAGTAATATAGATAATGACTATAAGTGAGGTTAGATAAACATCTTTAACAGAACCAACAGTCGTGTATATAGAGTAGAAAAACGGCATGATAAGGTAATCAAGGGAAATAATTCATTTCTATTATCTAAATATTTACAGTGTATCTTTATCTAACTTGATTTACACTAATATGAATTTCTTTTTGTTCCCTTTTATGTTTATTACTTTAATTCTCTAATGCAGATTACAGATGAATTAATTTTAAAAAAATGATTTAATTTTAAACGACTTTTATTTGTATTTCAAATATAAATGTTAAGTTTTATTCTTTTTGAGTAAGAAATTTGCTTTGTTTCTAGGTGCAATTCAAGGAGAACGTAAAGTAAAAATGGAAAACTGTTAACAACTTTGCAGTAAAATTTGTCGAAGTTAGGAGACGAAATGACATTTTAGAATCCCGCTACATATTAACTTGTCTTCGGTTTGTCGTCAGAATTCCACGGCACATATCCGTGTGGCACCGCTCGGCTTGTCGCTAACCATCAGAGGAGACCTGTCGAAGCTAGTCTCCAACAGTAATGATAATATTAACGTTATTTTAACGCATCTCCGATCCCCTTGTCACGTATAATTGATTCGCACGTGAGTTTAAGTGAGATAACTTTTATACGCAATTAACTTAAATGCTTGTTATTTCAAGGGTAAAGCATGTTCACGTGGCATTTCTCTATTCGTAAACGAGGACGAGAATTAAAGCAGATTCAATTCCTAAGATATTCCAATCACACACTCCCGTCATTGACCATACTTCTCTTACTGCGACATAATCGCTGTTCAGATCAGGATCGCAGGGTTCTTCAACGAACGTGACATTTTCAATGTAATCTAAAATCCTAGAAATATTATCGTTATGTTCTGTTTATCAATTTTTAATGAATCGAATGACGGCTTCAGTATTACGTGTACCGAAATGAGAAAGAAACAAAACCGTGGATTTGTGGATGGATGGGTAAGGGTTTGATGAAATGACGTTTCAGAGGATGTGAAAAGCAATGAGTTGTCGGGGATTAAAAAGGCTGTGATGGGAGTGTGGTCAGGTGATAGAAGGGGCTATAGATGTGGAGGATTTCGTTGGAGTTTACTTCTGTATCATTTAGGGGAAATTGACTAAAATTGGTTTGGCACTGTTTAGAGGACATTTGGAGACCAACCATTGGTCTTCTACGACAGTATTGTCATCAGTTGTATACTCATTTTCTGTTTAGCACCTTCATTTCAT
The DNA here is from genome assembly GCA_032359455.1 of Chlamys rubida. Lineage (NCBI taxonomy): Eukaryota > Metazoa > Mollusca > Bivalvia > Pectinida > Pectinidae > Chlamys > Chlamys rubida. The sequence goes on along the minus strand of JAUMHH010156688.1, from coordinate 39,777 downwards.
AAGATTTACCTGTCTGCGATAAGGTATTTGTCTCCGTCCTTCTTCGAACATGTTCCTTTTCGAGATATTTGCCGATCTGTAATTTCGAGTTCCCCATACGTGTCTTGGTTCCAACGACCCCGCCATTCAACCGGAAATACACAGGAGGATGCTGGGGAAATAAAGGAGCAAAGGTGAAAAACATGTCAAGTGATGTAAATCATTGAGAGTATTTTTGACTACAATATAAACGGAGAAAGGATTTCAATGGAATTCGAAGTATTTTCTTCACTATTTTAATTGCTCGATGATATAATTATTATCTCCCAAATATATCTATGTATCATCGTAAAAGAATGTCTCGTAATTGCGTTAACCTCCGTTGTTACCATCCGCTTTTCCTTGTTGTTAAAAAAGATGTGTTTCAAGAACATGAATCAATTTGATTCCCGGAACACCATGGGAGGATATAGACCGTATGTAACATGTTAGAAAGTCGTTTGAGATTACATCCGCCATTTGCCCGTCGCGAGATGGGTATCGCGCCGTTTAGCGTCGGTTGCCGCTCGAAGGCGCATGGCGTTGGGCTGTTTATCAGAGGAACCCGCCTAGGCTAGAACAATTGCCAGGTATTTCGTGTTAAGAGGTTATTTGACAAAAAAGAACTCCTCTGATGGGAGATAAACAAGTAATATACAGCGCCCACAGAACTCTTCTATGTCGGAGATAAAGATGTCAGGACGTACGTTGGATTACGGGATTGTGCTCGGTTGAGACTTTGCCACTGTTTTAGCACGAGAACGCACACACAAACAACGGTCTCAATGATGTCTATGGCAATGGTTGGGTAACGCCTTCACACCGAGTCAAAATCGTACATTTCTGAAGCTTAATGTAAAATACAGTCGAAGAGTTATTTCTGCTATTTAAATGGTTTACTGCAAACCCGAGATGTAGGAGATCCTGGCGGGCCGTAAAGGGGTCTTAAAATCCTACTAAAAGTGACAGGGTGTGAAAACCAGTGATACGGGTCTGGCACCGACACGGAAATCTAAGCCGGGTGTTCCAGGCTAATATAAACATCTCCAATTTACCGAAATTACTCTTAAACACCACCATATATACCGAAATTACTCTAAAACAACACCATATATACCGAAATTACTCTAAAACACCACCATATATACCGAAATTACTCTTAAACACCACCATATATACCGAAATTACTGTTTAACACCACCGTCTGTACCAAAATTGCTCTAAAGCACAAACGTCTGTACCGAAATTACTCTAATACACCACCGCCTATACCAAAAATACTCTAAAACGCATCCGTTTGTACCGAAAGTAATATCAATGATTTTACTGGTTTTAGGCACAGTACCAAACTATCAAATTGTACCAAAAAACTTAACATTTTTGACACTCTAAAATCTCTGATGGTTCCTCCAAAATAGTCTCTCCAGAGGGCAGAACAAAACGTAGCCTTCGATGCTATGTAGAATACATGCCTATTGAAATATCTGGTCGGTAGGTACCTTGTGTAACGGAATATAAGTTAATAGACAACCTTCAACGTCTAAAATACAATGTTCATGAGATATTGTCGACTGTAGACGTTTAAGTTTCTTCAATGATTAACCCGAAGGAAACACAGCTGGAGATGATCTCATTTCGATCATTATTCTGTTCCTTTTAATTTTGGAATGAAAATGGTCGGGACGATATATTCGAGGAGGGTCGGCGATAACTAGATCGGATTTGACTGGTAAACTGCGGGATGTCTATAAACTATGTAACACTTTAACTATCCCCATATGACGTCAAGAAAAAAACTGTATGTTTTTTATTGGATCATACACATATCATAAATCTCTGGAAACGATAAACAATTTGGCATTTTACGATTTCCATATGATACGCACGAGAGAAAAAAACGTGTGTGAAACTCAGTCAGAGAAATATGGTGCCTTCACTTTTTTTCATAACATATTAATGTAAGTTACATAACCAGAGGGCGTGGCTTCGGCGTTGTAAGACGTATGTATGTTTTAGCGGTATGTTCTTGTTACGTTTTATTATCAACACAGGAAAACAGATCGTGTGCGTTCAACCCATACTACGAAAATAATATACAATGACTAGTAAGCACGGCAATACATTTCATATGTTCTCGTAAACATGCCGAGCGAAATAGTTCGCGCGACGTGCAGGCAATTACACTGGTAACATGGAATTAGTATCGTCCCTCAGTCCTGTGAAATATGTCGTCATGTCTCCCACTAATGCTTATAGACGTACAGGACTGGTAACCATGGAGATGTTGACAAGTTAAACCCTCTATTACACTGGTGACGAGTCACACATAATTACACCGATTACACGTGCATCCAAATTCCACTGTTGACCAAGAACAAAGATTTACCCCGTCACACGTGCATCCCTGTTACTACATTAGATGATATAAGTAGAGACAGAGTTAGAGGCATGGAACAGTAGCAGGTGTGGGGAAAGAAAGTTATATACTTCACTTAACTCGATATAATGTAGACTTGCTAAAGTACATAAGTTATATACATAGGGACTGAGGGAAGTCTATGGACAGAAAGTTATACACATAGGGACTAAAGCAAGTCTATGGACACATATTTATATACATAGCGACTTCAGGAAGTCTAAGGACGGGGAGTAATATACATAGGGACTGTAGCAAATCTAGGGACGGGGAGTAATATACATAGGGACTGTAGCAGGTCTAGGGACAGGGAGTTATATATATAGGGACTGTAGCAAGTCTAGAGACTGAGAGATAATAACAAAGTGTCACATATTCGGCGTGTTCGGTTCGGAGATACATACATCTAGGTACATGCTGTATTGTGGTAAACCAGAAAAGAATACCTGGCACATATAATTAGACAGGTGCCAATAACAACCAACATTTTCGCAGTAATTTACTAATGTGCCAATATTGAAAATATCCTAGGAAATCATCGGAATAGATCACCTAGCTATGACGACAATCTGCCACTGTACAGCAATGCACCGACTAACAGCCATTGTGTACCCTAACAAAGCATGTGGGTGTAAATTCAATATCCGGAGTTATTGGTGTATCTTTGCGTTAACGTAGCCGTTGGGTGTCAGATAATACAGAACTAAGGAGCTATTCCGTGTACATCAGTGTTCTGACCGGCAGTAGAGGAAATTACCTGTAATTAGGACATTACAGTTGTACCTATAGTTAGGACTTTACAGTTGTACCTGTAGTTCAGACATTACAGTTGTACCTATAGTTAGGACATAACAGTCGTACCTGTAGTTCAGACATTACAGTTGTACCTATAGTTAGGACATAACAGTTGTACCTGTAGTTAAGACATTACAGTTGTACCTGTAGTTAAGACATTGCAGTTGTACCTCTAGTTGAGACATTACAGTTGTACCTATAGTTGAGACATTACAGTTGTACCTGTAGTTAAGACAATACAGTTGTACCTGTAGTTAGGACATTACAGTTGTACCTGTAGTTAAGACATTACAGTTGTACCTATGTTTATAGTTAGGACATTACAGTTGTACCTAGGTATATAGTTAGGATATAACAGTTGTACCTGTAGTTCAGACATTACAGTTGTACCTGTAGTTAAGACATTACAGTTAACGTTGTACCTGTAATTACTGTAGGACAATACATTTGTACCTGTAATCACAGAACAACTCTTGGAATCACGATAACAATCTACTACACGAGTGATTTTCTACCCCAAAAATATTCCAATGTAGAAACCATATATAATATTCATTACATCATAATTACATTTGCAGGTTTATTAATACCAGGGACATCGGAGTGTTAATTCTCACTGATATAGCGCCAGATAGTGTGAATAATTGACGTCATTGATGTTGACATTGATCATCTATATTTAACCTGTAGGAAATTGAGTCATGATCCCGCACCCTTTGATAGAATATATAGACATACGTTATTAGTATAGAGTGTGGAGCGTTATACGTTACACAATTCAATCAAGCTTTTTATTTATGTAAGATATCGTTTTATTTCTATCATCTGTTGTTATTTGTATGTATGTAGTATTAAACGTGGAGCTTACTCAAAAGTATATAATATTTGTAACATTTTGAAAACTAGTACAAATGATGATCAAATCATACAACATAATACTGAAATTTAAATCATACACTTAAAAACACCGGAGTATTAAAGACATTCTTAATAGAATTCAAAGAAGAACACCGCCATTTGATACAAAATATTGAGATACAGTACATTAAGGTACAGTATTTAAGATATCGAGATAAGTATGGTAAGCAGAAATCGAGATAAGTATTCAAGATATCGAGATATATATATAATATTCCAGACATCGAGGTAAGTAAAGTATTCCAGACATCGAGATAAATAAAGTATTCCAGATCTTGAGATTAGTATAGTATATAAGTAAAGTATTCCAGACATCGAGATAAATAAAGTATTCCAGATCTTGAGATTAGTATAGTATATAAGTTAAGTATTCCAGACATCCGATTGTGTCCAATTAACGTTCGAGAGTATATTCCCATTCAGAAGGTTTACACTGTTTAACTGCTAGTATCTGAAACCTTATGATTTCCCCCCAATGTTGTGATAGTGTTGAACTAAACTAACGTGCACTGTCACGGTCGAGATTGGTTTAGAAAATATTTATAAAACGTAGACAGGATTTGGGCTTGTAATGTTTTACATAGCCTGTGGCTAGCCAATGTCAGTTTTGTTATTGTGAACTAGACACAAAATATTAGATAAACATACCCAGCCTTCATATCCTTTGGCTACCAAATACCGGCTTTGATAGTAAGGATCTACATACACAATGTTATATAAACAAACCTCACTTTCATCTTTACGTTCAAATATCGACATTTATCATATAATATTTCTTGTTTGTTTGCATATAACGAACTCATGTCGAGATAACGCATGTCAAATTCACGCGCGATCGTTTGTGTAGTAAGGGGATCTTGGTCACAAAGTATGATTTTGTTTAGTAAGGAGATCCTGGTCCCAGAGTGTTGTTTTGAGTTCAGGAACGTGTCCAGAAAAAAATGCACGAGTATTTGTGTTCATTCTGCAATAACATGCTCGGCCATGTGAAAACATCACGTCCACAGTTTGTAGTGTAAATAGGGGATGTTTAAAACATTTTAACAAACATTTCTATTTTCAAGTATAGCTATTTCTATAAACCAACATTAACGTATCAGAACAAGATAAGGGTTTATTTATTTACCAAATATAAGTTTAAGTATCACTATTAGAATCTAAACAAACTCCAGGCGTTAGAAGGAAGGTGTCTTTGGTTTCATATATAAACGGATTTATCGGCTCTTCAGCCAAACTTACCCCCACTTAAGATTGTTTCAATTCGTGGTTTATTATGCTAGTGTGTTCCCCGGCTGATTTACACGGCAGTAGAACCATGTAAGTAAGCAACTTTCTCAACGCCCGATACGTTTCTCCGTGCTGTTCCAAACTTTTCTCCCCCATCTTGAACGTGATTGGAACCATGTGGCTAGCACCATACGTAAATAAGTCGTCATTCTACAGCTGGGGTTAGTTGTGATATTCTAGCGTGAAACATTCTGTACGTAAACTGGCCATTCCCTTCACCATTGCTGTATCAGGCACCAATTACCATAGCCAACTGGGTTACAGAGATCTTATTGTTCCGAGGACAACCAAACGATTTATAGACATACTTAAAGGATTCAGAATGACCACTGTTTAAACGTTAATTGGTCATTAAAGTCGATTCCTATTTAATCACGAAACGAACGGCTACAAGCAGGGGTCCTGTAATTAAATCAACACGATCTTAAATTCCACTCCAACTTGAGACCATTTTGCACATTAAGATATAAAACATTAATTTTAACTCCAGATTACATACTGGGACCATTTAATATCAAAAGTAAAAGAAAACCAATGCATCTCTGTCTGTCTTTTCAATGCAAAAAGGTTATCTGTAGAGCACGTTCTCAGGAATATGGATTTTCAAAATTGCGCTGTAAATTTTAGCTTTTAGTATCATTTACAGTTCCTTAAAATAAACATCACGTGTTTGTTGTCGTCATTAAGTACAATATTAGTGTAAATAGTGCACGGGGGATCTTAATTAAAAGACCCCTGTGTCGTTCTCAAACGTAAACCACTTCGTGGATTCAAGCAAGCTGATCGCAGTAGTATTGGGTATAAAGGAGCTAGTTATTTTCCCTATTGAATAGAAAGTCTTCCTTATCCTTACAGGAAACAAGACTTGTATATTTATCTGATTTAAATCCCAAGTAAGACTGAAATATTTTTTGTGCTGTTTCCTTGGAAGTTGTTTACTTCTGATTTTGTTTGAAATCCAATTCATTTGCTAAAATTTAACACCAAACTACTACTTTTGAAAGGACACATAGTAAGAATAAAGTGAGACAAAGACATGTGCAAGGCCATCCGAATTTTGGTGCGCTACATAATTGATACGTCACTTCTCAAAATAAGTGATTAATATGTAAGATGAAAAACTACAGCTCAGGTGTTTCATAGGCACATTTTCCATTTTTCTGCTTTTTTTTCATTATGACGTAATGAATATTACAGCAACAAGACTTCTTGATAGTAAGGGTTTGTTCTAAAGAACATAAGGCTCGGGCGAACCTTCTTAGAGCAAAAAGATAAAAACTGCACATTTGGTAGATAAAACAATTTTAGTAATGTTGTTCTTTATCTTGCAAATTAGCGACTAATTTATCTACTAATTTCGAGTGATGTCAGTTAGGTAACATCACAGTACCGTGTTGTGTGTGAGATAACGGTACCATTAGCTGGCTGTACGCACGAGAAAAAAACACGCGTATCACCGCATGTAATGAATGCATACATGCACGCAATTCACTTGTTTCGAAAATATTCAGTTTACATTTGGTAGCTAAAAAAAAGCTTTTGAACCAGATATTTCAGGCGGTATTGGATAGGTAGTAAATACCTGGGCGGATTCAGAAGAAATTTCAATCATTTAGGTATATACCGGAATGCATTCTAACTATGAAGTTAGTTGCCCATGATTGCCTTATTCCTATCAAATTCGTTATAACCTATCAATATAAATGAGGAATTTCGAGAATTAATTGATATAAATTAGTCCTAGAGGTCTGTCAGCGGGCGGGGTCTACCAATAGTTCAGGATGTGAGGTTTGCACAAACAACCATTATAACCTTCTCACTTCGTGGCGACATACTCCGTATATCTATCTCCCTCTCGCCATATTTTATCATTATATTCACCCTTAGAGTTTACAAGTGCTCGGCGGGAAATACTTGGTATGAACACCGATCATCCTCTAGATGTGAGTAGGAAACTCGTCCCCCTGCTGGGAGAAATATCAGGACTACCGCTCAAAAAGCGATTTCGTTAAAGATCTCAAACCGAAAACTTTCGGTAAACGTAATCAAATCATTCCAAAATGTAATTTGCATTATATATTTACACACATTTTCTTTGATTCATAAATCCAGAATATGGCTATAGCACTTCTTCAGCTATACATATCATACGGATCGTATCCGGTGGCGAGCTATCGGAATTTGGTGGCGCTGTATCTCTTTAAGAGGTTCACACGTAGGCCAAACAGAATGAATAATATCCTTTCACCATCGTAAATTAACGAGGACATCAGTCAATGCCGAAAACGTTAGGACCGCAAGTTTAAGTAAACATATTCTGCAATAAAAGTTCGCATTCTGCTACAGAAACGACAAAGCGTTTGTTTAACCAAGATCGACAGAGTTAAAGCGTTTGATGGAATATGATCTAGAGAGTAAATTATTAAGTTTATAAACAAAAAAGACATTTCAAAGAAACCTTTTAAATGCTTCAAATGTATTCAATTATCACATTACATCATACAAGTAGCACAAAACATTAAATGATTCAGAACGCGAGATTCATCAGTCGGAAAAGGTTTTCTGCCAATTAGCCAGAGAACATTCGACACATTACCGTAGAGACATTGACAGTTACGGAGTAGCACATGAAAGACTGGCATCTTATACACACAAATCTTGCTTTTATCAAAGGTAGTCATTTCCGACATTTACTCGAAGAGGAACTGTCAAATACAGTCATAAAACAATTATTGGATTTGACGGCATGCGTTCAGGCCTCGCTTCACTATTTTGCCAGCCTGTCAGGATTGTAGCGCTGTTTACCGCCCTCACCCTATCAAAATGCAGCCGAAACATGATGAATTGCAAAATGTATTTCTGTTGACTTGGAAATTGAGCACACTCCAGGCAGAGCTGATATTAAAACATCGAAAGGGGGGGGGGGGGGGGGGGGACATAGATCACCAACAAGTGTGTAGGATAACACTGAAATCCAATTTAATCGCAGTTGTCAGCGTCAGAGAGACTAGCCGGTACGCTCCGTAGCTTTTCATTGGGCAGCAATTGTATTACAGAATGATCATGCCCATTAATTTGATATAAACGTATGTATTCATTTGTAAAATCATGAAGCTTTGCTACAAACGCGTCTTTATTAAATTTTAATACATTAATGAATACTAAATATATTAGGGACAATTTACGATGCCAAACTCGAACTTCTAGATATGCTTATGATTTAATTTTCAAACTCAAAGGAAAATAGATATATTTCAAATCTCAATCGAACAGGAGGGACCATGGCTGTGGATATATGTCCTTCATTTGCCGGTTGTTGTTGTTGTTGTTGTTGTTGTTGTTGAGGATGATCAGACATACACTGTTTATATTTATCTCTAAGCAGTGAAACATTTAATATTGATATAGATATAAAAAATACAGCTATAGAAATAAACAAAAACGTTCAGACATCCAAAAATAAACACGAAAAGTAAAATATTCTTTATTGATAATAAAATCTTTAAAAAACATCTCAAAGGTAAAAAAAAATAACTCCTGTACATTCGTGAAGGTGCCTTTTAAAAGTGCCGTGTCGTGGCTTCAAAGTGCATTTTATTGGTAGCAACATAATATGTAATGTTATAGGTAACGTAGCCAGTATTCGTGTTCTCCCCGGTGAACGGATCAAGCAATATAAGGCTAGAAAAAAATTACTGTTGCATGTTTACAAGGTAAGCCAAATCCTTGTGTAATATTTACAGCAATGACACGAGCCCAGGAAGGCTCGCCATACCCACAACTCGACACATCCCGAGCTATAGGCTGGCCTGGTGATTGGAGACGAGGCAGTGCGTGCCTCCTGTTGAAGCCTCATACATTTTTCATGGACAGGAGATGTTTGATGGAGCGACAGAGCCTCTCGCGGATGCCGCTACATATATTGATTGTTCATCGCCTATCACCTCATACATACAGTATCACATTATATATATACATCCATGCAATCTCAAACAGTCCTAGAATAACGATCAAAAACTTTTTTTTCATTTTTAAAATGGCATACCATATATATTTCAGACAATACGCAGGGACTTTTTAGATTGCGGATGAAGATGGTCGCTTTAGGAACAGTACAGGGCGGGGTCGAGCCTGACGAGGAACGAGGGTGGGGTATTGTAGACAAGTAGTTATGGAGCATGGCGAGAGGTTGCGGTATTTATTGTTGAATGCTTACTTTAGCACTACAGTACGTTCACACGACCAATCATTGCTAACTGTAGTTGCCACTCTCTGCTCTCTACCGTAGATAACTGTTTCAGTCACCAGTTCCCCCATGTCCACAGCCAGCTCAGTAACTGATGGCAGAAGTTAGTCAGTTACAACGCCAGCAGATTTACACTTGCTGCCGAGAGACTGTTAACTATTGTGTGTTTTGCACTCGAATCAAGTAGACGCAATCACAGCTATCCACTTGAGATGGGCGATAAATTGGTGGCCTTGTTTTTGAGTTCAAGTATACCGTTGTGAGCATGCCTTACTCGTTGGTACGGAGGCTGGGAGATGGAATCGTGTATATGTGTCACTCGGTGAACAGCATGAAGTGCACATCGCGTACGCAGCAGTGGAGGGGTTATAAATGACGAGACCAACTCGCATATTTTCTCACGGTTGCCAATTAATTTTATGTAGCAGGCCCTGTCCAATTAGCGTATCGGCACTTCCGGCAGTTAGTGGTCACTTCGACTGAAGCCAATCAGCGTCCAGTTGGTCAGTTACCACAAGGATGGTTGGCCTTAGGCATATGGACATTGCAAAAGTTCCCTTAACTAGTGAAAATGTCCGGGGCATATACATGCTGACAATGATGACGTCTGCTGTGATATTTACGTCATCACAGCAGTAGGATCACATTACAGCGGTGTACTCTGATTGGTCAGTTAAATAGTTAATGTTAGTCCTAGTACACGAAGTACTGGCCGTAAATAGTTGTCGTTTTTTGGCTATGTGGGTAGTCAGAAATGTGTCCATGTGTATGGTACACGTGTTGGGACAGATGACCGCCCTTTTATGTCTACAACCAACATACTTATCACCTATACCGCTGCACATTAATGCCAACAAAACGTTTTATTACGTACTGGTAATATTGCATAGTATCAATTGAGTTACGCTAGGTTAAAAGCACGGGCCACTCGATCAGCGCCCTCTAGTGATCACAATACACCCCCATAGTCTGTGTCGGTGATAGTGATCCGGTCGTGGACCTCCGGAACGAAATTACGAAACATATGGCCAGCAATATCTACTTACGTCATCTCTGTGGTGTTACACACGAGAACTACATCAAAGGAAGGGATCTTTTTATCAGACATTTCACTAGAAATACCATAGTCGGTTTTGACGACTGTTAAAAGTCGCTTCGTCATATTTCATTCATTGTTCATTCGTCGATGTCGGAAAATGCCGAGAATATCATCGTTTGTTACTCGGCGTCATTGGGGATTGTAGATACATGCCGAATTCGAGTGGGTTATGAACACCATCCACTATGCCTTGAACATTGAACAGATGAAATGTTGAAAGCAGCCGATTCCTACACTGTATGTGATCCCTCGCATGCCTACATGTCAGTGTATGTCCACACACCGCGCGTGAGGATCGAACTCACGATATATGTACAGATACTACTTCCGCTTCTTTATGCGAAAATACATCAAACTACACGGCCTGCCAGTGTAGAGGGCGCTGATCCGTGCTAATACTGACGGCTTACACCCCGCTATACATATAACCATAATTACATGTGCATCCACCGTCATTTCTCCAAATGAATAAATCATGTAAGAGGCATCAATGCACGTTATTGTCAGATCAATTTCTCTGTGAAAATGTTTCATTTACGGAAGCTCCCCTACCTTACCCACTATATACAATTACAATAAATCTGCATCGGTAATGTAAAACTGATGTAGATGGCACGAACGGACTTTGAGCGGATATGCATCTGATTGGTCAGCCAATAGAAATCCAGCAGCGTCAACAAGACTACAAAGTGCACATGCGTGATTTCTATATCCGGTGATTTTTTTTCAAACACGCATTATGTTGAATTTATATAATTGCTCAAAGAAACGCAAAAGCGACTTAAATTAAACGTAATGCTTATTTGAACGGAAGTGATTGTGTTGGAAACACTCAATAACAAATGTAGGAATCGTGATAACTTCACAAACACCTATGTAAAGGAATGTCTTTATATACGGAACTCGTGACATCAAGAAATGGTGTTGTTTATGGGCACGCTTTAATCTGTGTGACGTCACGCTTATATGCAAATGAGTTTGATCGGAACGTTGGTGGTTTCTTATAATGTTTCTGTCTTGTATACAACTTCATACAAAACATAACATCGTTCTTAAACGCGATATTTTTATATAATGACACCATCAAAGACAGTGACTATCAGTATAATCTCTATTTCGTAAAAGAGGATTATGTTACTGCTATAATGATATTTTCGAAATGGGTGTGCCAGACTGCCGGATTAACGAGCTACTAAGCTGCTTTCCACCACGTGAGGCGTCACTTTTATACCCTTTTTTTCGCTAATTTGCGACCATTTGCGCAAAGAAGCCGATTGCGAAATTAAGGCAATAAACGAATTAAGCAAATCCCCAAAATTACTTTTCTGAAAATAAAGGGAATTCACCGCATAAAGCATTTGTCTACCACATACACAATACAAGTAAGCATGCAACATGCCAATATAGTATTACTCTAGTCCATATAAAACGCTCTCCCTAATGCGCCGTAAAGGGTCACGTGCACGGTGAAATGGCGGGAAATTGATGTAAACCTCCCCTCAAAATTACATTACAAACACATAGAGAAGGTATAATGATGCTAATCCCCGACCCCTATAAGGACCCGCGGACTACAGTCGCGCGCGCTCTAAAAGGAACAGAAGGAGGAATTTGAGGATAGTGGATTCCCCCATCGATTTCAACTGTTTCGGAAAACTCTCAGACACGAACGCTCGCGCAAGTACAGCTCCTTAAAGTTACCACTGAAACGAATTCATGCGTTTTGTTTTAACTCTATGAAGATCAATAAACAATTTCAAAATTAGAAAATAGAGAGAATCAACTATCTGTTTTGTACTTTGAATCGAGTGCGATTGCTTCAGGTATTGTTTACAGAAAGCAAAACAATTTCAATGTAAATAATATTTTTCTTCCTTTGTTTATATTCGTTTTATACATGCAGACTTCTATCTAAGGATATGTGTCGTTAACCTCCCATACAAACGAATATTCAATGAAATCATATGTTATATGTTCATATTGAAAATACAACCAATCATTTCCAAATTTAAGAACTTTTTTATTCTTGCAAAAACTTGTTCAAATATTTTTTAAAAGTGATACATTTCTTCCAATATTATTTAAATGTTATTCTTTTCTAATTTCATTTTCATATTCATAAATGAGCTCTGCTATTTGTCTCATGCTGTTTACTTATTATGATGCAATCCCAGATTTTAGAAAATAGGGTACACGACCTCAAACGGTCATAGTTATAATACCCTTGATATCGAAACATGAATAGGATAAGATAATTGAAATTTCATACCAAATCTCTGAAATGTCGCAATATTATTTACTGAAGTACAAAGCAGCGATTTAACATGATGATTTAACGTAAGTACAGTCACAGTGACCTCTGTCAAGTACACCAGCACGCTTCACCGGAATCCATGACGGAATTCTAAGTTTTCAGGAATGCAACGCAATACACTTAAATATCAAAGCTTGGCTATCATCATTTATTTACAATTTTAAGATCAAACTTAAAAGTGATATTTCAAGAATGTTGTGTGTTCAGTATGTACTTAATCGTCAATTTCACAAAGAATGCCTTCGGTAGGTCGCCACAGTCCAGCACAACATCAGATAGGTCTTCTGGTTTGAACGGAAGATTTTTTACCAGAGTTTTGACTGGTATAGTCCAACTTCTGATATTCCTCTGGGAATCGTATCCAACCTTTAGTGGTTTGGGACAGACGTTGTCATGATTGGTCCATATGTTAAGGATACCATGATGCATCATTAACGGTTTATTTTCGAGTTTAAAATGTGTGTAGACTTTCTTTGGTATATAAAGTATATAAAATATTTCTGTATATAATACTGTATTACTTATTTCTAATTAAAAATGATTTTAGTAATCTAGGCTTCCATTTCCAGGCAAAATTAAAATACTCTAATTTTTTTACTTAGGTTTTCAAAAACATTCATTCCAACATATATGTATTTATTATTGATTTTTCTCCAAATTTGGCGTTCACGCCTTAGTTTTACATTAATTTATATTTCAACGTGTTTCGTGACCATTTATCTTGAGCGGAAACCTTACTTCTGGCTAGATGTATAAAGGCAAACACCAATTTTGAACAAAATTATAGTCACCATTTTTCTCTCGAAAAAGCAGAGCCATTTAGTGTAGCAGCTAGTCCACTGCTATTAAAACAATCATACACAAACACGTGGTAGGACCATTCGTGCCAAGGAATAAACTCCCAATTTTTGTCCGTATCCAATGGACACTGGTGCTCCCTTCATAACGAGTGCCAACAGATAACTCGTTATATATGATATCTGCCTCATTAGGTTACGACCGTGTATCGAACCCGCGACCACTTATGTACAGGACGGAGGCGCTACCGCTTTCAGCAACCGGGGTGAGATCAGTTTGATGCCAAGCTGTCCTTCGATTCTGATGTTTACTGTTGTATTGAAATAAAACACGGCTCGTTACCCTGAACTTTATTTAAATATCCTTCCGCCACTGAAAATAGATCTATTCTACAGGTTTTACAAGCACTACATGCAGTCTGCGAGGGAATTGCCAACGCGGATGTGACGTTTGACATCCGGCGTTTACGGGAATGATGGGAGTTTTAATACCCATTAGAGTTCTCGTGAAATGCATCCTATGATTATTGACGGTGTCACCCCGATCGGTAGCTTCTATCTCCCGTAATTAAAACGATCGTATTTTAGAGACCCAATGACTATTCTCCGCATTTTTTCCACCAAATTTAACTCAGTTTTGCTTTCGGCAATAAAATTGTTGCAAGTTTAATGAAAACCAATATGGACGTGCAAATAGAGACAGCGAAAATTAGAAACGAATTTCTATGACACACATTACCAGTGTTTGCTGGGTTTTACGAAGCAGACATGGCCGAGCGAACCAAACGCGCCCGTCCCCTGAGATGTATAATAAATACAGGAATAAAATCGGTTCTGCCGCGCCGTAACACCAACCGACGTGTCAACAGTTGATTCTAACTAAAAACTACACATTTCTGATTTCCTGTGCGAGGTCGATGGAAAATCACATTTTATTAAGAAGATGGTAGCCGAATTTATTTAATGTTAGGCAGTAACTGTTTAATTTATCTGTATCGATTCCGAAACGGAACGCTGTGAGCCTAAACATTGAGCAGCCAAGATGAGGAGGAGGGAAAGAGGAAGGAGGGAAATGAAGAGTAGGGGGACAAATCTAACGTTTTGATTTTGTTGTCGTATGAGGATATTAGTGTTCAAGTTTCAAGAAAGTGATATATTTCGTATTAATGCGTGTATTCTATTGTTATTTCAATCTTCACAGACAAGTTATTTACTGTCCTGTTCGAGGAGGGTTATACTTTGTTTAGAAAGAATTCATGAAAATTTAATATATATATTTTTGGTCAAAACTTTTCTTAAAAGCTTTGAAGTTAAAAAAAATAATTACATGTGTTCTGGTTGAATGCAATCTCGTTGTTGTAAAGGAGTTCTAATTTACTGTTGTCGAGTGAATGACACGGTGAATAAATCTTAATGGCTCAACACTTTTGATATTCTTTACAGCAATGACATGTCGTAGACATTCGTATATTTTAGAGGATAATAGGTGATGTATATATATAGGGTGTTAATGTTTACAGTATAGCAATGCCTTCAATAACATTAGTTTACAAAGGCAACGTCATCTTCATTTAATGTTATGATTATCAATATTTCTTTCAAATCAAAACACTTATACATTTTGTGTACACTACAGCACTTTATATTTTTAATATTTACAGTGACTTTTGTGAACCACATTAAACCAAAAATGAGGAGAGAAATTATTAAGTATTATGAATAAATGAATGTATATCCTACAATGTTAATCATTCTGTAAAAAAAAAACAAGTATAAAATACAATCTTTAACCTTATAGTTTCAATATCTTCTCTTCCACAAACTCTTATTTTGGTGACTGCGTTTCTAATTGACTTGTTTACGAAGATCTGAGATATGTATTTATTGTTTAGTTATAAACATCTGGCGAAATATTCGCAAAACATTTGGATTCGCAAAATAAAGGCTTTTCATAGAACCTCTCTTATTAACTTGTAGACATTGGGGTTTCTCAAATCGGATCAGACGGCAAACTTCAGCTCTACATTGTTGATCATGTTCATTAAAATCAGGCAGAAATTGAAACGTACCCAGCTCATTACCATAAATTATAAATAGAATTACGATAATAGGCAATAAACTAACATGTTAATTTCAAAGGGATTTTGGGATGTCAAATTTGACACCTAATAACTCCCTCCACCCCATATCCCCCTCTTCAATACACTCATTCTCACCAAAGGTGACAGGTTCATCAAATCCAATAATGGTTTGCATACACAAAGCAATAAGGATTTAGGTGTACAACAACAAAACCAGCGGTCAAGCCAATAATTTTTGGATTTCGATTAAAGCTTCTGTCTAAAGGGAGGGTCATTCCGAATGTCCAATGTCAGATCTATTTTCACATTTAGTCACGACTTAACACCTTAACTGCCCTTTCAGGGCTGCCATTAATTATTCATTCGATTGCATATGGATCTTGGGAACAGATTTTGTATGGTACCAGGATTAAGCATTTATTACCATCTGCGGGAGTTACTCATGCGATGTATCGGGGCCAATCACGGGGGCTGTATCTAGTCACGTGGAACACTGATCTTCAACCGATGCTGTATAAGGGGGGAAATTGCAAGAGAGATCTAAAAATAGACAGAAATCCCCAAGGCTCCTTGATATCTCCACGCCGCCAGATGGCGCGTAAATTGCACTTGAAAGGGACCAATTCGCCAGAGCTGAAATCTGTTTCGTATTCTTTATAAATCAAAGGTCGATTAAATAAGACTGGCTTTAAGTCGGAATAAAGTGCATTCTATAACGCCCAACGGAAACGTTATTAACACTGATGTCAGCAATGACTTGAACTGTTCAAAGGGTTGGTCAAAATTGTGTTAGAATACTTTATCGAGAAACAAACGTTTCCTTGATGAATAGCCCATTTCTACTCGAAAGTGGTTCAAAGCACCTGGTTACATTTCTTGATTTGATTAATTTGAGTTATCTTCCCTTTAGCACTAGGTTACGTTTTCCGTTTCGCATTTTTTAAAAATAAAATTCCTATTTATTATTCCGAATTTTATTTGTGTTTTCCCCGATATATTTAATGTTCAGTTTTGTATTAGTAAATCAGGACGTTAACTCATAGGTAGACTATACTACTAGCTTATCTCCCCCTAGTTTAGAACCTAGAATCAGACATCGAAGTGATCAAAATATTTTGAGTTAAACTTTTTGCTTAATAATTCAATATTCTAGAGACGGTGGCCAATCTAACTGATAGGCTGTTTCTAATTTTCAGAGTAAAAAAAGGAAACCAGGGGGGGTCTTTCCTTGGCAAAAACGATTAATAAGCCCTTTGAACATTTTCATATTTGTTTGTCTTACCCTGGCCGATTGGAATTCCAGCTTCAGAATTTTACCTGTACGTGATCAATGCAGTAAATGACTCTAACTCGCACGTATTTCCGGGACACCGGAGTTTTTTTTATCTTTTATCCATATCTGCTACGTTCACCCATCCAGGACAACTACATCACAAAAACGCCTGCTTGGTCTTTCGAGGTTTACTTTATGAGAGATGCAAACCAGACAGAAATATGTTAAGTCTATTAGCGTTTTCACGGCATATTAAAACTGACGTTCTATTTCGCTCATGTGTTAAGAACTTGAAGCATCCCTAATCCGGAGAAAGAAAATGATTGATCTCGCTGGCACAGAACGGCGAGATGTCGTAGATTCTCTCCGATCAGACACGAACTGCTTTCCCCAGGATCGCGTGTGTGTTTTGTCTTGAGAAAGCTGCACAAAGTAGTGGCCAGGATTTCGATGGGGAGTCTATATATCTCATCGACTGCCATCAGCGAGTCTTTTCTCTGAGAATCTGGCTTTGTTACTGTCGTCGTCACAACATGTCACTTCCACCGGCATGGCGGTGTTCTCAACCTTTTAAGTTGGGTTTATGTATACGAGTGTACATTATACTGCGTTATTAGGCTTACGGTACGTCAACAACATGACAGGAATCCTAAAAATTTCATTGATTTAATGATATTTTTCTTTAAAAGAATATTATGGCATGACCATTCGACAGAGTCCCCTAGCTTGAAACATGTGTGAAATGCTCGTATATATCGTGTTTTGCACGAGTGCACGTGTGTATCACGGTTTTGTAATGTTTGTACATATGAGCGGAGCAGCTAAAATATTTGTCATGAATATTATATTTGTAAAAAGTTATACTCTTTCAGTAAATACGTAAGTGCAGTAAGTATGAATATAATAACCAGATTAGAAATAATAAAGGTCGTAGATGAGATAATTCAGTAAGACACGGAATTGTTTAGACAAGTGTGATTCTCGTTCACAAAATAGCAATATTTATAATTCTGTCAGTGCTGGACTTCGAGAGATGAATTGTCAGCAGACACCAGACATTGAATGGGGGATTTCAGTAATAAATTTCCAGTCGACAACTGACATTATATCGAGGTCTTTTGTCATTGACGAATTTTCAGCTGCGGCCAGATATTGTATTGAGGTTCTCAGTAATTAATTTCCAGTCCATTAAAGACGTTATATCGAGGTTTTGTAACATTGCTAGAATTCGAATAATGACTTATCAGCCAACAACAGATATTGAATGGAGGTCATTTTTTACACGTGTAATTTATCGCTCTCATTCAAACTGCGTTGCATGTAAAATGTCAAGAGTTCGCATCGCTAGTTTCCAACAAACAATCGTATATATGTGAAAGTGTAATTTGTGTTTAGAAGGTCATTAATCATATTTGATGTTCGAATGCAAGCGGTTGTAGATCACAGCCAAACACAGATAACCTTTTTCCTCAAATTGAAACACAATTAAATAAGTTATTTTTACATTGCCACTATCACTCTCTGAATCTGACGCCAGACTCGGGTCGAGAGAGCGGGAACACGTGCAGCTAATGGATGATGTAGATGAAGTCAGCTCCGTCAACTCTACCGGGGATACAGGGTCCGAGGTTTTTATTCTCTCTGTATTTGATCCTTTAGGGTTCCGCATGCATGTGCAACAGCACGAGAAAGAAGGCTTCGTCAGGAACTAATGATGCTGTCTGTATGTTAAGAAACTTGATACTGTAGAAAACGAAGCAATCAGTCCCGACAATACATTTGTATGGCAAGATCACAATCTTTCAGTCTTTTTTTTTTTTTTTTTCAAAATGAGTCATGAAAAAAATAATTCCGTTTGATTTTTGCCCGAACGTTATATTTTCAAAGATAAGAAGTTTTTCTCGATATTTGTTATATCATTTTCTGATAATTTTTTAACTGTTGATTGTCAATTGAACTGTGAACACCAATGTATACACAGGGGGAAAACATAAACAGTGTCATTCGAAATTCTGCAATTCACCATTTGAAGTGATGGTAATTTTAAAACTATCTCTTGTATACAATCTCAGGATCAATTCCCAACTAAATCGAAATTGTTCTACTGACAACAGTTCGGTGTGATGTCTGTTGTAATTAGAACTACCACACACGTATATAAAGCATTATCTTGTATACCTAGGCACGTCCCTATTTCGCAATTTCAGTGCCGCTTGCGGTAACATGTGGTTATAGATCCAATGCTTACCATTATAGAAAACACTGTTATCCGGATTCCTTATATGTCGTTTCTCGCTTTTAAAACGTGACATTAGAAAGACTTGTACAGATGTTCGATATTTAAATGCAATTCCCATGTTCGAGACATATATGACGTCACAAACAATCACACGCGCACCCACACACGTGTTCGCCAGGATACATTGCCGAAGGCGTGGTTGACATTTGGTTCAACGTTGGAAACAGGATCACAAAAAAAATGAAAATTTTGTCATGGACAATGTTTAGGTCTCGGAGACAATGGATTCCGTTGAAATGCGAGAGTGATATTTGAAGCGTTTTTATGTTGAAAATTGATCAATTCGGGTTTTTTGACGTCCTGTACTTAATCTTAATACATTGGTCATCTACAATTTTGCTATTTACTACTGAAATATTTTGAAATGCGTTGAACATTTTCCCAGAAGTAAGATACTTTCCTCTAAAGTAAAACACAATAAATAATTGATAAATATAAATCGTCTCCCGCATTTCATAAATGTCAATACACAGCTTAATAGCAGACTTTGAGCTCGCCTGTTTATATTGGTATAACCATAAAATTCGTTTGTCCGAACATTTCGGAATCCGAAAAAAAGAGTAGAATAACAAACTAATATAACCGTATTGAATTTCGGTATATTGGCGCGGGTATTGAAGTGTCACTATGGTATATGTTGGTTGTATTAAGGCAGTGAGCACAACAAACGTTTTTTGATAACGCTCCTCAATATCGCTGACGAAGATGTAATCATAAAATCGGGCGCGTAATAGTACAAATACCGATTGGGGAAATCATAAATAATAAATATGGAATTTTCTACTGCCACACTGGCAACACGTTGAAATGTAAAGATAGCGTATATATCTGAAACATTTAGAGTAATACACACTGCACTTCATCGTATGATTCACCAGTACAACGTCAACGCGTGCAGTCTATGTAGATCGACTTTTATAGGTCATTCTATTTACTTCATTCTCAGGTCTTTCTATAAAAGTCGCAGGCTCTATGGTCATCATTGGTCATCATTGGTCATTCTATGGTCATTCCATGTACGGCATTCTATGGTCATTCTATGGACATCTTACGACGGATATTCTATGTAGGGTATTTTATGTAGGTCATTTTATGTAGGTCATTTTATATAGGTCATTTTAAGTTCATTCTATACAGATAATTTTATGTAGGTCATCTACATATATAGGTCATTCTATGTGGTCCATTTTATGTAGGTCATCCTATTTCCATTCTGTATTGGTCGTAGTAATGGAACCTTGTCCATCCAAAATCCAATACTCTGACACTCCGGACATATTTGGACTGGGAAGGGCGTGAACATCTACATAACAGTTACATAATATTGTCCATCGGATTTGAAAAGCGGAGAAACTCATTTATTATATAACCTTTGCCTATTAGCTTGCAGTTACACTCTCTCACAGTGGGGACTCGCTAATGCGGATATTAGCTGTAGCAATAAGAAAGCCGTTTTTCAGGAACACAATAATATATGGCCGTAAGAGAAATATAGCTTAACGGTAGCAAAGATACAGCGCCGGTCTTGATACTACAGCTAAAGGGTGAGCAATACAAGAGCATAGGCAATTAAGTACAAGTAGATCCACACAGTAATTGGCCTTTAGCTTATTGCCTTGAAATGGTATTCTTCATAATCCCCAGAAATCGATGTATTGATACAAGCCTGTCTGTTATTGTTGATGTGAGCTAGGCACGGTGTGGCTACTACAGCTTGGCTTCATACCAAGTCCTTTTTCTCTAGATAGCCTGCTATATACTACTGCTGAATGTTTATAACGCGCGTCCATAAGATAAGTGGAATAAATATAGGCAATAGGAAATGTTCTTATTAAAAACTGTCAAGGTATGGTACTACTACCTGGTCACGTACGCTACTGTTGAAGTCCTATGTTTGGTCACTATGACCATTATAAGGTGTTTCCAATGTATGGTCGTGTGTTTATAGCAGTGCAGTCAGACGGACACGACGACCTATCCATTCCTGTTCGCACCGCAGGGCATGTAAATATTATTGATAGACAAACACAATACTTGACCCAAATTACCGTTATTATCCATTTGTAAACATATTTAAATTCTAATATATCAAACGCTTGTTCCTGTATCATTGCCATTATCTAGCATCACAATCTGCCGAACTGTTGTCGATATACTGTCGTGTTCATCATTTACGGCTCAGTGGAGAATCCCACGGGGTCTCCCACTGATCGCCTCCTCTCGGGTATAGGCCGAACTGGTGTACTTTGTCAGCTGGCCTAATTAGCTAATTGTTTATTCCAGAGTGAAGAAAAACAAACTTCCTTCTCCACTGGATATCACAGCGTCCTCTTCCACGTGGACATGTGAACGTAGCCAGAGCAGCACTGATTGGCTACCGACCTTGTCATATGTTAATTGCATGCAGAATGAATTCAGCTGTAAAACTGGACATAGTTGTGCAGACCTGATCATCAACAACATCAACTTTGAATGTTTAGAGAGTAGTTGCAGAATTTATCTTGTAAACAAATCAGTAATTGTACGCAGACATTAGCTGTCTTCTTCGACATCGTCTTGTACCAAAATTCGTCGGACAAACTAAGCAACGTCAGATGTCAACAATTATTCAATTAAGAAATTATCTGCCACTAAAGAGTCAATGTCGTACCATAATTCGTCTTGTAAACTAAACAACATCAGATGTCAACAATAATTCAATTAAGAAATCATCCTACAATAAATAGTTATTCTTGTACCAGAATTCGTATTGTAAACAAATTTTGACTGTAAGTAAACGCCAGCTGTCAACAATAATTGTGAACGGAAATTAGCTGCACTGTCAGCCTATTTCTAACGGAATTTGTGTGGTAAGCCAACAAATATTTAGCTAAGTAACCCAAAGATAACATTTAGACAGGCAATTTCAGCAAGATTCCGCCATACGTAATGACAGAGTTATCCCCCACAGCTGATATCGACGTTGCTAATTTGAAGTCAGCACACCAGAGATCAGCCTATCAAGTTCCATTAGCCTTCGAAACATCTGCACTCTCATACACTGTATAATATCATTTCCAAAATTATGTTCCCTGTACAGTTTATGTACATTACAATTCTATCCGATCCAGACCATGTCCTTATTTTGCCCATACAGCAAATCAGAAGCAGTTGGTCGGATACGTGTCTGGAGCAGCCTTACCAATCGGGAACCAAACCAAAAATATTTGGACACACACATGTATATATTTTTGGTCCAGACAGAACACAGTTTAGATCTTTTACAAACACAAAATCAGGAGGTTTAGAAAGTTAAAAAAACAACCAGCTAGTGACAATTTTTACTAAAACACAAAAAAATCCAGGTGATTTTGGACAGAAAGACCAATGACATTTTGACAGCAAAACACAGAAAACAAAACCAAGGGACAATTTGGACAGATACATGGTATGTTCAGTCAAAAGACAATCTAGGTCTAGCATAAACAGTCCCATGGTTATTTGGACAAAGACAAACAAAAGACCAAGAATTTTAATTGATACATATATAAGGCATGTTTAGCAGGAATCTAGATCCAGCGATACATAATTCCAGGAACAAGTTAGACATATAAATAACATGTTCAGCTAACTAGCTCTTAGCACAAACAGACACTGGACATTTGGAGGACTACATGGCTGGCGGTTTACAAGTATCCTCAGACATTACAGTCAGACAAGAGATATTTTGGCAGATTAATGTTTATGTAACCCGTTCATTCAGCCCTACCACAAACACCTGCTGACCACAGCCATTGGGATAGATGTATTTGATAGATGTTTGTGTAGCCCTGGCGTCACCCAGGTCTAACAAAAAATACATTTATAGACTTGCTGCAAATTTGAATGTGTCCAAACACCTTCAATTTGATGTCAGGACCAGACTCACTTTAGCTTTTCCTAACAGAACAAAAAATTAATCAGATTAAGATTTGTTCTGATCCAGGAAAGGCAGTGCGTTAGCACAGTTACCAAATGATGGATGGACATACGACGGAATACAACGCTCCGCCTACAATGTATACTTCCTAAAACTTTTTAATATATAGAAAGATTACAGAAAAATGGTTTAGCAGTAAAACATATTCAAAAGTATTCACTGATTGATGAACGTCCTTACTCCGGTTTGTAAACACGTGTATATCATATTCAATGTCAGTGCGGCATTGTTGAATTGCAGTTTCCGCTGTTCGCTTACAAATCCTCGAGTACGCTAACGATGACGAGGTACGCGGGTTTCGTTTTTAATTATTACAATGTAGTGTATAAACTATACTGACAGTGTTGGCGTTTTTATCTTCTTTATCGTCTGCTTAACAAAATGGCGACAAAGCCCCGTGACGGCCCTGCACTCGGCTAACTGAGAGATGAAATGCGTAACACCATCGTTATGACACTAATACCCGACATGCACGTCCTTTACGCGAAAGTGCATGACGCCAGTGTTTAAAGTCAGGCCTAATTGGAAACTCATTAGATCCGGCATCCCAACACTTTAAAACCCCTTTTGATGTCATCGGATCGACAAGTACAAAATTTGAATAATTAATTAGCGTTAGTGCTAACTGAAGCACTTGTGTTATGGCGAAGTGTGACAAGAGATTGAAGATAAGTTGGTATCTATTGGAGGAACTCTCTGGTGACTTTTCCCCCATAAAATATCTATGTATTTGTTTTCATGACACTAACGCGCGTTCAAGCTTCAAAGCCCCCGACCTGCTAACCTGTTATATCCGGGAGAGACGGTAGCGTTACATATATGTTTTTGTTAAACCACAGACGAAAATCAAACTCATTGCGGCCTGCTTTCATCTGAACCATATTCCGTTTGATCGGAGGATCGTTTGTTCTATTACCTCAAAGTGATTAATTAACAATTTCTATTTGTTTTCAAGAATAATCTACAAAGGTTTATATTACTTATCTGTTTGTGTGTTATTCCCTCGCCTGGTCTATTATTAACTCTCCGTCACCCCAGCTTATCTCTTGGCCCTCCTTGTCATCTCGGTCCGTCTATTATCCCTCCAGTCTCACTTACCTATCTGTTGTTCATCCCGAATCTCGGCCATATGGAGCCCCTTCAGTCTATCACTGTTTATCTTTTATATCTCTCTTCTCTTACCTATCTGCAGTCCCTCTCATCACAACAGATATACAGCGTTACCCATCCCACCCCTGGGCCTATCTGTAGTCTGCAGTCCCTTCCATCACAACATATTTACAGTGCTCCCTCCCCGCCCCTGGGCCTATCTGCAGTCCCTCAAACACAACAGATATACAGCGTAGCCGCGCCTATCTGAAGTCCCTCCCAACACAATATTTACAGCGCTCCCTCCACGCACCCAGGGCCTATATCCTCCTGCACCCACCGCTCCCTAACTGTTATCCAATCTAAAAGGCACTAGACAAACAATTAACGATTTGTATCGTAATACATCAAAGACATTATATAATCAAACAACAGTCATGCAGATATTAAGGAAACCTCTCTGTGAGATTGATACATAATTAGAGCATCCCGATATCGCTTTGAACTATCCAGATCTGTTTGATTAGACTAAAAACCTTTATTATTTCAATCACAAAAATCAAGATAATCTGTTGGAAAATATCCAGTTCATCTTAGAACAAAAAATTAATAAATCTGCAATGAAGTTTGTAGATTGATTGCATTCAGTGGACTTGGATGTGGTCCCAGAGAGGTTTGCTATGATGGATTATCCACATAAAAAGTGCAGCGTGTTGTACACACTGACCAAGAAACCTTTCCAATAGGCGCATCACTTCCGAATCGTTTCCTTGTTCCAAGTGAAGTGTGCCCTTCGTTCTGATTACTAAGTCCCGTCTCGTGGCCGTGGAGTCCGTCAACATCCGACAAACTGTTCCCGATGGAACTAAATCGTATTAGAGATTCCATTTTTCATCAAGGTTCCTTTGTACGCGGGGTTAATAAGTTAATAATGATCTCAGTAATTTCAGGATTAATCAGGGACACGACTGGCTGTGCATCATAAGGTTTCCCCCTAATCAAGGTCCACATTTACAATCGTCATCTTTTCAACCAGTTCGAGTCTTTTGAAAATGACCAGTCATTCTTACATGTGAGGGATTAACTTGCAACCCGATTTGTAAACAATACCGAAGGAAATTGTCATCTAGCGATAAAGCGCCCGGCTGACAAAGACTGTCGGGTGACTCGCCCCGATAACATTGATTTTGTTAGCTCGCGACCATTATATTTTACGACTCCTTTCTTCCATATTTCCGCGCCTGCGCAGAGGGTCGTTTGTGCGAGACATGTTAAGAGTAATGTATGTCAAAAAGGCTAAGTGTATCCAAATATGAGACACCAATACCAATACTAAAGACAACTACGTATAGTTATATCGTTGTGTACTGGCTTCTCATCATTATACTCCCGTCGATTTATTACATATTTTATTCTATAATGCGTTTGTTTTTACAAAAGTGGCTGTAGAAGGTCCGTGGTTTGAGCATCGAATTCTAGAATAAATATGTCACTTAAGAATGCACGTGTCTTAAAATAAACTGGTCATCCATTCAAAAGTCAGTCTTTTTGTAAAGGAAGCTACGTATACGCAACGTTTCTTTTTGTAGACATGTATAAATGGGGACTTGTGTTGTCATGGTCGGAGTTAGGGGGCACTGATCGTTAGTTTTTGTCATTAAATCTAATACGATATATCAGTAGACAAACATGGTCGGTGGAACGCTTGTCTCAAGAGAGCTAGCTTCATACGACGTAACGCATTATTGCATTGTTTCGTAATTGAGAAGAGCAGAGGAAGTTCATTTCTAAAGTCAATAGCATTAGATGCGAGTGACCACCTCATCGCCTCGCATTCAGAATGAATCATTGCCGAGGTATTATGTGATCGATAGGCGACATATACTACGTACCGAATACATGCATAGACGGTGCTTTATTGGCGCTTCTCGCTAGGGTGTCCGCGCGCTAGCATTGGCGCAGTAATCCGACCCTATAAGAGGTAATAGTTCCGAAACATTTTAATTCTAGTCTAATTATAGTAAACCTGTTCAGCAGATACCTCCCATGTACCCAGTGATTATAGTTCCGTGTTTCAATTTCTGAGAACACCGGGGGTTCCTGGTTTTGCCGTGGCAATTCAAACAAAGCCTTCTTGCCCTAGCGTTAGACTCCCTACTGCTCCAGCTCGAAGGAATGAGATATTTTTAAATCAGGCAAAGAGATTTCTGGATTAACGATTACAAAAAAAACACATAAAGGTTTGAGTAGATGGATAAGTTTGATTAAACAAAATACAACATTTACTCGAAATTGGGAATTTTAGCAATCTCTTTTCAACACAAATATTTCTACAAACAATCTGATCTTAAACCATTCCACATGTTCAGTACGTGTTACGTGGAAAATCTTCATGTCGCCATCGAAGTATGATCTATTGTTCAAAGATACAAGGAAGAGTTTAACTAACAACCAAACATCACTTAACGTTGAAAAACTATTGAAATGTGGATTACTATCGTTTGCAGTTTGAAATTAATCTGAGAGTGTGATATACATATGAATTGATTTCGTCATGGTAACCACTTCGTTGCCAGTGACATCTGTCTGTAGTGATATGTACAGTATTCTCTTCTGTAATCAAATACCACCTGCGGTTTTGTGAATCCGCCATGTCAAATAGTTCCTGATGCGCTGAGCGGTAAAGGGGTTGACCTAGGTCCCATCAAACACATAGGGTTGTCAACAGCCCCTGATTTAGCACGTGAACTTGGCTAACATGGAGAGCTCTAATCAAGTGCGATAATTTGCCCGTGTGCGGTGAAGGACGATGGGTAATAATTCTGAATCCTGATTAAGGGGAGTTAATTAAAATAGTTAGAAGCTGTACTTGAATGCGCGTTTGATGTACCTCGGTACTCTTAAGTCCCCAAATGACTTTATTTTAATGCCTCGAGTGAACTCTTTTAGAAATGCGTTCCTCCACGCCTCCCCTGCTTAGTCACGGCGGACTAATGTAGATAGATGTCATTTTGATACGTTGGTTAATTGGCTTCATTAAAACAAAAAAGAATGAGGATATTTACTGCCGTTTAATTTGCTGTTCCATCAATCTAAAGTGTCATTCTATTATGTCGTATGTTTTTTTCTAAAGTTGGTATGGTCTTAATAAACACAACATCAAAGATGAAAAGATTTAGAAGTATTCTCCAAAACCTCAAAACATGTTTCCAGCTTTGAGCAAATAAAACAGTTAAACTAATATTTGTTGTGTGTGGTAAACTGAACCAAAAGTATCATGAATTATAACACACTTTCGGAATTCCTACAAAACATCCATCAATTAAATTAATCATATATGTCATCTTCATTTTAATTGAAAAATTGAAATACAATCCAGTTTTCTGGTGCAATTTGATTTTTTTGAAGCAAAACACTGGTTAATACGATTTTGTCCACCAGACTATGTACAAATATGATCCTAGTGCTTCGTGTTTCTGTGTTATTTATGAACACAGCACTTAGGTCATCCGAGATACCATATCTCCAATAAGAGGGCGAAATTGCTTCAGGGTCAAATGTTGGACATGATGTTAATGTTTTGTTATTTATGCTGCGAATTCTGTTATTTCCCCTCCCGTCCTCCTCCCCCTCCCCTCCCGTCCTCCCCCTCTCCCCCACCTCCATTGCCGGTACGTTACCATTATCATACAACAAAATGCAAGTTAACGGGTTATTTGAGTGTGTGGAGAGTGGTTCAATATCAGAAGCGGAGACGGGCGCGAGATTCCGGTTAAAAAATGGACGAGAATGATTCAGTGGAAGCAATTAGGCACAATAAAATTGAGAACTACAATTAATACGGCACTACTGAACTAATCCCGTTCCGTGGGTTTTTTATTTGAGGACACAGTCTGCAGATGTTCTACCGGGCGTTTATCGTGCAGTTTTCATTTCTCTTTCATTTCTCTTTGTACCATGTTTTATGTTATTAGATTAAGTCAGAAGACTTTCTGAATTATTAAAATCGAGATGGTAAAATGCATATTTGTTACGATCTTTCATCTGATTAAATACAGTTAGGCTTTAATATTCTTGGTAAAAAAATCAACACATCTGCTGACGTCTTTGATTGTTGAAAGGTAGTGAGTCCTCCTCTTGTTCAGATGATGCACACGAACATAAAATGTTACATAAAAACCGCATAAAGCAAAGACAATATTTATCGTTATAGGAGATTATTTTCCAAAAAGTCGGAATTCATCGAATTGCATTTTTTCTTTTCTACGATTGAATGACATTTTGAATATTGTAAGAGGCCATTTACTTGAAAGAAAGCAATTTACTTCTCTAAAAAGATTTAGCATACACTGTCTTGGTATAGTATTTCAGTTGAAGTTGGTTTTCCAACAATGCTAATAGTTTGATAAAACAAAAGTTGCACAAATCCACAATACTGTCTTTACAGTTCTACAGAAATAACATTTCCGACCAGATCTTCCAATATTACATGCCAGACTGTTTACCATTGATAGAAATATTTTCATTTACTATAGTTTCAAATTTGTTTTCAAAACGATTTGTAATTATGCATACATGTGGCATTCAAAACGATTCTCTGGGGACAAGAAATGTGAAAATAATCATACTTTTTAGCAAACGCGAGAAAGAAAACAATTATTACAATCTGACTTAATGATACTTTTTAACTAAATACAAGCATTGGAAATATTGGCTTAGTTACAAACACGTAATTGTAAATTCTGACTTAGGTTTGCATTGTCTATCTTAACGGTCCAGGAATTGTCACCGGGGACCTTCCGTGTCTACCATTGTTTTCAAAAATATCACTTTTATGGTATTTTGCTAATCAGGGTAATTTCCTAGGAGAATCTGATGGTTGATTACTTTTGTCGACAGTAATATGCCGTCGTCAGCAGTAAGTCATCCAGAAACGGATCAATATGAAACACGGGTCACAGTGGTTATACCAACCGTACAAACAATTATCACGAGTTTCTTTACAGGAGAATCAGGTCTGGGTTCAATCGAGGAAAATTATATGATTTATTATGTTAATATTTCTCTGTAAATTTACTTCCAACAGTAAAGATGACTCAAAATAACATTTCACAGAATCGTATTAATTACGAATTCTGGTTCGGTCGAATACACTGTATGTGTTGCTCTTCAGATTATTAATTTTGATTGAGAAGGCATTTCTTGACAATTGATAAATAGTAGGTATGCATGTTCCTGTAAATATAATTACCCGACGTACAAATGTGACGTGGCTTCCTGTGACGAAATTTAGCGATTATATATGTAGTCAACTAAAGAGTGAATCGTTAATTGTCCGTTTTCAATCAATCTTCATTATGTTAATTAGCTTCATAAATATAATCTACCCGGTCAAATGACAAAAACGCCACTTTAATGACGTGTGTTCTCAGCTATGGTGTACTGGGTGTTCACAGCTGAATTTTTAGTCCAAAAACATGCAAGTGTCAACTGTAACTATAATAATTCTTAAAATAACGGTAATTCAAATGTTACGTTCTCTGTGAATGAGGCTGCTGATGTTAGGAGAACAGTGCACATTCCATTGTTTATGACTGACGATCATGACTAATGTCGTCGAAAACAACGTCAAAACAATTACAACAAAGATATGGTTTAGACTTTCATCCTTAATGGCCAAAATTCTACACAATAATGAAATTTTCCCCAATCTCCATACAAATCTAAAGTACATGTAATCTTAAAACCACAAAACATTAATAAAACACCGTAACTTGTTGAAGCTTTTGGTGCGAATTAAAGGATATTCTGAGAACATTTTCCCGATTTTCACAAGTACAGAGGATCAAAACCCTATTATGTTAAAGCCAAATAGTGTGTGATCGTATTAAGGAAACATGTTCACGACTTCAGAAATCTTAATCATTCATATCCAACCTTTCTTTGATTCACGTCATGCAAATGGGTGAAGCGTCATCTTGGTGCCGCGTAACTTATTATCATCTTATTCTATCAAATGAAAAATAATGTTTCAGTGTTGACTAGCATTTGTTAATCTAAACATAAGGTTATGTCGTCAATCGGGTGTCACGATACGATCACAGGTCCAACGCTTAATCGTCGTCTGATATCCGACCTCTTTCCCTTTGGTCAATCTAGTGATGCAGGATATTTTCAAACGAGAACCTGATAATCAAATTTAAACAGTATCATTATCGCCTACTTTTCTCTGGTCTTGTGTGGTTGGCTTTGTTTGCTGTCAGGACTCGGGAAGCAATTCCGCTCCATTAAGGCCATAATTTTTCAAAATGTACAACGTTGCAAGGGACCTATTTGCAGGAGCTTGCCAGTACCGCTCATGGCGACAGATTGATCCATTACTTTGGCCACCTTCAGTGATTCCAAACGATACTACATTTGACGAACGGCTGGCAAAATGGTGGCCCTAACCTCTAGTAATCTATTTCATATCCAAATGACTGCCATACTCGAGGAACGACCAAAGAATTGGTCGTCGGCCATCCCAATCATCTATAGTGTCGTATCTATATTGCTATTCAGAGGTGGCGGTGATAGACTAACTCCTACCACAAACAGGACATTCGTAACAAACTGAGCTGTACTTCATAGAGTGAACGACAGAAAATAACTCTAATTTCCGGTTTCGTATATTGTGAATATTTCGACGAGAAAAAAATCGCGTTGAATACTGTCATCTACCATACATCTACTTCACACTTATGTATACCTAAATATCACTGCCAGGGCCCTGTTTTATGAACCTTCGTAAATTCCAAGTACATTTTTTTAACTTAAAACATTCCACAAGGAAGCATTATTAAAGCTAAAGAAAATCCTTAAGACTTTTCCTTAAAGCTCCAATAATTCTTCCTGTGGAACACCTTAACTGAAAGAAACAAAACACAGTCGTTAACCTAAGCCTGCTACATACAGCGTATTTATAATCTGTGAATTATAAATACCGACCACATTTGTAGACGGGCCTATCACAGATCTGCTGAGGCAACCTCTGATGACGTTTGCCATTTTGACGTCTATTTTGTTTGTGCCCATTCCATTTCAAGACATTCGACTGTACTGTAACATTTCAGTTGTCTTTAATCTGTTGGGTTTAACATTTTTAGTGCTGTCACTTGGTGGTGGAACGTCACGATTGCTGAACTCTTTGGGTTGTTCTTTTGGTTTTATTCTAACATTCTGTTAACGATTTCAGCCTACTGTTAACGCTGTTTTAAATCAATGCATCAGACTGAAATACTTCGTATTCACTGAATCGTGATTGAATCGTGTCTTTTTCATAACACAATGACAGAAAAATGTCTCGTTTGTCAAAACCGTTATCTTACCAGAGCGCCTCTCACGAGAAGTCATGATTACAACTCTAACACAAGGAGAAAGAACAGCCATCGTGCTGGTAGGGTGGAGAAATAGTGCGTACTTCAATGGAAGCCCAAGTCTGTAACAATTATAATGGAATAGCCTATCACTCAATCGTGTGACAAAATTCCATTAATATTCATGATTACGCATGAATTGGAAAGAGGGGTTTACGTCGGTATTACGTGATGTTTTCATTCAATTTCATCCCGTTGTCGCCATGTAAACCCTTTACTCGAACCAAGACTAATTGTATCACCATGACAACTATTTAAGTTTATATACAATTTGCATAAACAAACATGTCGTACAATCTACGACGGGACAATGTGAATAAATTGAATTAGAGTCATGCATATGCATAACCAGCTAAGGCTGCAGAGAGTACGAGGTAAGGCGAGGCATATCCCTGTAGCATGTTTAAACACCCTACACATTATCTCACACCCGACTTACAACATTAAGAATTTCTACATCGTGTTTTACACTACACATCTACTAACTGATCACGTGATCAACACGGATGCTAATTGGTCTTAGGTACTAGGTATGATCCTATAAAAGTGCTTTTCGGTACAAGCATTTTTATCGAAGTAAAAGTAGTGGTATATATTTTATAACTTTATGGCGTAATACTAAAACTAGTAACGCCTTCTGTCGAGATTATTATATAATACGGTGTTGTTGGAGGATTTTTCCGACAACTATATAACGACGTGGTCCTCAACAGAAAGCAATATTAGCCATAGTATATAATAAGCGTAATTATAAATGAACGTCAGCCACTTTTTCAGTGAACTCGTGTATTTACTATTTGGGATACTCTACACCAAACGGAACAGGCGCCACCCTTTACCCTTTATGAATAATGCAACAGGCATTTGGTAAGACCCGACAGAGGTCTTAAGGGACACCCACAGTTACCGGGGTTGTGATATTGCAGAAAACCATTAAAGTAAAACGGCACCTTGATCATTTCCCATTATTCATATTTAGTCGACACAGTATATGTGAAGTTTTATAGCGTTGTATTAACTCGCTGAAGTTGACAATGCCCTACACAGTTCGTAAACGAATCAATGTTGTATTCATCGACCGAATTTAGAATGCAATTGAAATATTAAGCATTCATTATCATCTCACGTTCACCTATCTATTTAGGAATTAATGCATTTGCAAAAATTATACCAACATTATATCAATAAAAACGTCAACTGTACAGACAGATGTGACGGCGGAGTCAACGCTTTGACTCCTGTATACAACCCACTGCCGTCACCGACACAGATATTACAACAATACACGTCACACTTAGTGGTATGGATGTTTCAATTAATTTCTGAATTAGTAATGAGCTGTCACGTGCATCTGCATATGACACGTTATCTAATACATTTGGTGTGTTGCATATGTGATCCGACATGGAGATGCTTTATAGATATGAAACAAATGCCAATTGATGAATATTCAGTGATCCAAGCGACTGAATAACAACAACTGAAATCAACGTTTTTGGGATGTTTGTTTTCAGTGTGCTAGACAGAAGTGTCAGTCTGTCCAAAGTCTGATCAAATCAAAATTATCGCTTAAACAATCCCTTTAACAATACAATTTTGTGAGAAATATCTTGAATGTTCCAATTTTCTATTTTTGTGCTTCCAGTCTGTAGGTGACACAATTTCTCCTCTCTATAAATATAGTTATGATTCTCAATGAAATAACATTTAAGAACCAGTCGAAGAGTGTGCGTTAAGGTTTTATTCTAGCTATTCAGTCATTTTAAAAACAGTGGGCCCGACCGATTAACAGAGTGTTAACTTCAAATAAAATAACATGCCCGGGTTTTTATTTTTCAAACACACTAAAGAAAAAATGTAATTTATCAATATTCTTGTTCCCTGTCCGAGACGTTTTGTCTGATGATTCTAGAATATCGCTCGAATCTAAAAACCAAAACATATTTCTAGCGAATATACTCACAAAACCAATGTAAGGACGGGATATTATACAGTGCTTTACTCTCGATGGGTGGTCGTTTTTTTCCAAAATGCACGAAATGATAACTTTGTTTATAACACTTTTTACGAATAAATCATAAAAGTCTTCAAAATTACATCTTTTGTAGAAAAATTAAAATATACCAAAGCGTTCTCATACACGAAGGTTATTCAATAACAAAACCAACCAAAAATCTAAAGAGGCGCTCAGTCGTCCACATAAAACCATTGATTCTAAGAATAGTAGTATTCTGGGTTTTGAAAGACAGCTGAAGACGCCATGTCTCCGTTCGGATTACTTTCTACGTGATGGTAAAGGGATAGAGCGATTTTAATCTTTATAACAACAACTTGGGCAACACTCACTCTAGTTATTTCTTATTCTTTCCATGCTACAATTTCTAAATATCGTACTAATCCTAGAACAACACGATGATGAAATCACGCGAGAAACTACGAGTGTAAACCCAACAATGGCCACATCACAACCCGTGCTAAAATAACTCAATTAGATTAATATCAAACTGCAGGCTATTTTGAAATCATAATCCTTCGATATCCATAGCTTTTAGATTTTGTCATTCTTTTGATTCAGGAAGAACCGTTCCGAATTACGGTGATGGATTATGTCGTAAGGAGAATTAACGACAATGTAGGAATTGATTTTTGGCTGGCTTCCGGTTGTTTGTATAAATGGGCGTTATTAGTCGGTAGAAGTCCTAAATATTTTGTTAACCGCTTGTCACGTCAAGAATACTGTATTTGGATTAAGTAATCGATCCAGCAACATTATCAAAGCTTTTATAGATTTTTTTCTTGGAAAAGCATTTCTGAGGAAATATTCGATTAGTTAGATACTGAAGAGGAAGACGAAGTCTCGGCTTTACTTTTCCCTATACGATCATATTCTATCCCGATGTCGTTAACGCCTATCCATGTCACCTTTCATTTTTATTCTATTTTTTCATTTAACTTCAAATTGAATAAAAGTACTAGAATATACCAGTAAAATAGATGGAATATGTCGTGAATTCAATGTGATGAATGCCTGTCTTTTCAATTCTAAAGCTGTATTTTTTAATAAAGGATGGGCTCGTTATTCGACGCCTCAATGTGGCACAAGGCGACCCGAGATTACAGGGTTCGTTCACAATGGCCGACTTACCGTCGCAGATAATATTATCTTTCATCTTATTTTCTTTATAGAATATTTTTGTCGATGTAATATATTTTGCTTGACTAACTCCTTTTATGGATGCCTACTGAATTAATATACCCTGTATATCTATCACTAAGGGGTTTTATCTATTTCATATAAAATTGTCATAGATGATGATCAAAGGATGATTTACAATTTACGCCATTCTGAACTTTACAAAAAAATAATTTATCGAGTATTTTAATCATGAAAGATTTGAAGGAAGATGATGATTATTTCTTTTTGTTGACACGTCGAGTAATTATTTTGATAAAACCGTGCAAATCCCGACAACTTTGTGTCTTTTTTTATATGTAGATGCAATCTCTGTACTGCAGCAATCTCATGGCGTCTTGTAACGTATTTCTGAAGATTTTG
The DNA here is from genome assembly GCA_032359455.1 of Chlamys rubida. Lineage (NCBI taxonomy): Eukaryota > Metazoa > Mollusca > Bivalvia > Pectinida > Pectinidae > Chlamys > Chlamys rubida. The sequence goes on along the minus strand of JAUMHH010156688.1, from coordinate 4,216 downwards.
TCAGAAAAAAATAAGATATATCGTAATTGAAATGACTTCACTGGAAAAACCATCTGCTCCTAATCCTACGAACGCATAATAATATACATTACGGCTAACCAGACACGTGAAACGCACCTGCTTTAGATATCAAAGCTGGTATTGATTTCCGCGACATATCAATATATCTGAATTAATTGTCATGTTGTCACCGAAAAAGTCAGACTTGGGGAAAATAACAATTTTCTCAAAAAGATTCGGATGATAGTTGACGTCTGATGCACGTCTGAATAAAAATAGCTGAAAGCATATTTCCATAAATACACTAAAAAATGTACTTCAATAAACTGGAGAACGAATCGCTTGTTTTGTTTTATTTAAAAGTGAAACAAATCAGGCAAAAATTCTTTCATTCATCACAACAGTTCATCATTCAAATAACTCATTTACTCTCTACACACAAAAGAGACCCACTATTTCTTCAAAATTCATTTTTAAATGTAATAAGGTGACGTTTATTTTATTAATAATGTTTTGCCGTTTTACTATATTTTATTTCATTTTATTTTATTAACATATATTTTTGCTATCTGCCATCCGGATTTTTTTGGGGGAAACTAAAGATGAAATATTAATAAAATATACAAATGAAAGCCTTACCAAAAAAAAGAAAAGTACATTTTCAAGTTTGGGATTTTTTACAAAGTTAATTATATATTTATTTCCACCAGTTCTGTAGATCCAGTACGTAAACGACCACGTGGTCATCACGTGTGATACATTTCCATAAACTGTCACAGGAAATCGTATACATGTGATGTCGGTATCCTGTGAAACGGACAACCGGTAGTTTTGCTTACCTAATAACGTGTTTCCATGGTAACAGATCAGTAATAACTGACTGATATTGTACACACCCGACTTTATATAGACCACGGCGTTAATTACGACAGGTGTACACTAGGTGCAGTTTCACAGGTCTACTATAGTGCTCACCTAACGCTATACTCGACAAATTCATAACCAAGTTCGCTTCAATTTCTAAATTATAGTTTAACATAAAAAAATACATGACTAGCCATTTATGTTACTTTTTTTTGGTGAAAATCAATTTTATATTTGAGCTTGTCAGTCATTTCATCAGTCAGAACATTCTGCTATGATTCTACACTTACACTGAAAACATGTTTTTAAAAGATTCAAGATAAAGGATTCTTTATAAGGAAAACCGAATAGTGACGTCAGTATTCTTGATTACATTTCAGATTTCCTACATTTAAATGAGTTGAAATAGATATGAACTCAAGTAATAAGACGGTTTAATTTTGCAGAAATCAGACATGCATCAAAAATTGTACTTATACAGATTTCGTACATTGTGCAGCTAACAAATTTCAATATTGTGACAGTTGTTACATCGTCACACCAAAAACTGTCACATATTTTAATATCTCTTATGGTTCCAACCTGATCTTTATGTATATATCTTTTATTCTTTCTTTTTTTTGTATTTTGTAATACATATATCGTGAAAATACTGAGTATTTATACATCGACCAGAGTCGATTTTTATTTCGCCAATTTTTTGTAAATAGAAGTGATTTTTATTATCAAGGATTGGTATCATAAAATGTTACATGTACCTTGATAGTCTATGTAATGTATATAGATGTATCTGTTTCTTATCCCGTCTGACAGGTGAGGATCTTTTAATTAATGACAACAAAGAGTGTTTGTGAATCATTAGACAGTGGTTGTCTCCAGTAACACGAGATTTTGATATAACACACACGTGTCCAGGAACACGAGATTATCATATTAGTACACACGTGCATGCGTGTCACCGCCACAAGATCAATGTTCTCTGTGACACAGGTTCACTGCTGTGTCGTGCGCACCTTCATAAATCATCTCTCTCGAAAGAAAAATTATTAATCAGAATCATGTTTTTTTCTAATATTAAATCGAAATTTTCTTTGATAAATATGAAGAAAAAAAATAATACACCGTACTGTCTGTCGTCTTTTTATGTTACGGTGGAGGGGAGGAGGGGGGGGGGGGAATCTGGCGGGGGAGGAGAAAGAAATGTTTCCCAAGTTAACGTGAGCATGCAGCGATCGATCTCACGTTGGTCATTAGGTGCAGGTCAGGGATAGGTCATTTACTGGTCAACTCACGTGCACTAATTCGATATATGCCATTAAATGAAAAGATAATTTGCAAATATCCCATTAACATTATATATAACGGAATCAGGCAGCGTCCAATGTGTTCAGTCCAACATCTCAGGTCAGTTACCGATAAAACACGTCATCTTGATATTACGAGAAAATTGAGGGGCAAGTGGCTGTACGTGTATGTCTGTGTGTGTGTGTACAATATACGTGTATGTCAGGGTGTGTGTGTGTGTGTGTGTGTGTGTACAATCTGTGGTGACTCAATTCGTTGTGTAAAATATTTAGACGAGACAGAAATATCGTGATATACTGGGAAAATTGATGAAAAAACCTTTATACATAATGGACCTGTATAAAATCCGTACGTAGAATTACTTTCGCGTCAAATATCAAAAGGTTGCAAATGAACATATATGCAAATTAAGCAAACAGCAACAATAACGCGGTTTTCCACATGGACACCAAATTCCTTCGCAAATGTCTTGAATTTGCATAAGAGATCGCCAAGGCTTCCAACTCTGTGTACCGGGAAATTGAATAGAAGATAATTCGTTGCGAAGCAAATACAATTTACATGATTATGATCGTCTAGCGCACAAAGGAGATCTGATGTGAACATGCACGAAGCGCGAGTCGGACAAGTAACGCGAACGCAATTTAATTTTCTGATAATAAGAACATCTACATACAGCAGGCCGACTTGTGGCGCACAGTTCAAGCAACTCATGTGTGTTTTTTGTAATACAACAAGAATGTAAAGCACTGTAAAATTATATCTTTAAATAAAACAAATGATAAAATCTTTACTGAATTTACACATTAACAGTTTGCACTTTTGAAAATGACAACGTGTGTGTGTGTGTTTTACACTATAAGCTGTAGACATATACTAATTTAGCTTTTATAAGATTATATTGAAATTGTCATAATGATCCCTTACATAAGTTACCAAGTATAAGTTGTATTCTTCTTCTAAAACTTTTAGTATAAAGTTTTGATTTTGCCCGTAACATTGTACATGTAAATCTCAATATGCGAGAAGTTTGGAGAAATTTTCATTAACATTTTCTATACCGTTATGAGGAGAGTTATTGAATTAAATGCTACTAACAAAAATTGTTACACACTAACTCAATTTAGAAATATTGTCATAATATCAATAACAGATCTTTTTTTTTTTTAATATACCTAGAGTTAAATTCTTTTAAAGCATATAAAATAACATATTTTCAAAATAAAGGTATCAGAAACTAAGCAAATAAAGCAAAAATATGAATTTAACAAGAGGCTGAATTTTAAAAGCAAGAAACATATTGCTTATGTACAAGTTTTATGATTTATTGATTTTGACAGATATGCAATGTATTCCTTTGCTCAATTTGCAAACATGCACCAAGCTTATGACATCGCTATTTTGGTACAGAAAAACAAAATTATCATTTGGTGTTAAAACATCTTTTGTTAATGATTCCAGAAAAAAACGAAACTGAAAGTGACACTTCACTTTAGTATTCACCATGTATGCATTATGGTCCCACGTGACACGTGATAAAGATGACTCATAAATTAGCCTGCAAAGATCTACTGATAATTTAATTGTATTTTTTTTCAAGAATGTGTCGTAATGCACTATAATGTCAATTTTAGAGATAGTTCGCGATACGGGCCCATAAATTTCATTTGTGAAATATATTTCCTAATAAATTTTAACAGCGGTTTTGTGGCAAACTTCAATTAATTCTGTATGATACTTTTCGTATTTTAATGTGTATGTGTTGCAATGATATGATCTTAATACATATAAATGTAGTTCAGTGTTATTTATTCATGGAGTCATCGAGCCATTGGGGCCGGCAGTGAGCCAACTTGAACACACAAAATGTAATATTAAAAACGAACCTCAATTTCATATGAAAGTCTTTCACGTTCAAGCTCACTGCTTGTGCTCAAGCTCATGGTTCAATACCAAAAACGTTAACGATTTAAATAAACTAGGCAAATTTTTGCATTTAAGTACAAAACGACGAAATAATATTGTTTAACTAAATATAATACTGCAT
>JAUMHH010156677.1:0-18297 GCA_032359455.1 Chlamys rubida | reverse complement strand
ATGGTGTTTCTGGACAGTTAGCATACATAAATGAAAACAAAAATTCCTTTCTACAAAAGAACACTGAATGTATAGATCTGTGTAACCCGTGGCTTGTTAATCGTTAAACAACTCACACAGACAACGTCTTATACGGCTTGTAATACCAGACCCGTAGGAAAACCTTTGTAACGTCGGGAAATAAACACCTTGTTATATACTACAGTATCATCCATTGATCAAACATGGCGTGCATAATTAACCATGACACAGGTAATCCCTTTAACTCTGACAGTGAGCAGTGGCTTGCCATACAGTGATACTTGGTGGACTTCTACATATTGAATGGCAGGCCAGGAGTTTTGTAATACATTCCTACACCGGTTATCGTTTTCCTGTTATCTTAACAATTTATTTGATTCAATAATAAATGGGACTATTTAAAAACTTCTTCAAATATAAAGATTATTTCTGAAATAAACGCGAGTTCTGCATGTAAAAATAAAACAGTGTGTATTTATATTGTAGAATGCAGACATGTTGTTTGTTTTTATAGTTAAGCTTACAGACTCTAGTCTCTTAAAATAAGCTATAAACCAAAAAAAGGGATAAGAAACCATACAAACAAGAAGGAACAAAAGAAAAAACATCTTTCTTGTATACAATATAAATAATGACAAATAAAATACATGCGGAACATTGCAAAGTGGGAATTCGATCTGACATGAAATACGTTCTTCACTTTAAGTACTGACTACTGCTTAACCATTAATGTTGTTTCGCTCATAAACAAATTAATATTAGGTTTCAATGCTTGCATACATGTAACATTGATCTGCCTTAATCCCTATCTAACTATATACTCGCCTGTAATCATTATGGTGATCAAAGTTCGACACGACAGGTCATTGAGGTCTGACTATACCATTACATGTCCCGTTCCACCAGGCTGGTCACCCGGGGAAATGGTGTTATGTTTAGCCACTGAACGTAACGTTAGAGTCACCCTTCATTTGAATAAATGCAGAGCAGAAGACCAAAGTACAATTTAAAAGTCGACAACCGTACAATGTTTTGAAATAACACGTCTATTATCTGTAATTGTTAAAACTATTTGTGAAGGGTCCATTACCGAAATAGATCATACATTTATAGAGTCTAGTGTGTACAATCTTGTGTGTAGATTCGCCACGTTTGTAGACATATGTATAATCCATGTTCCGTTAATACAGTCGCTGCCTGCAGGTGGGGAATCGAAAAAAATAATTCTTCTGCTGTTACCCACTGCATGTGTCGTAAGAAGCGAATATTGTGGAAACCCCCTGCAGAATTGGGGATTTGCTTTTGTGCCCTCTAATTGGGGACAGAAAATAAATCTGCTGCACCCATTGCAATATTAGGGATCTTTCTATTTTATTTCTCTACCCTTTTAACTACCTTTCATTTCCTAGCACTTTGCTTGGCAACACCTAAGTTTTTGTTTTACTGTTGAGCGTTTGCCCAGCTGAGGAAGGTACTGAGTTCTGTCCCCAGGCCCGGACATACCAGTGTCCTTTAAAATGGTTGTTGTTATTCCTTGCTTAATGTTCAGCATTACGGGGAATGGCAACAACTGGTTCACCTGTTGCCAGTATAATTTGACCGGGCGGAATGCTATGATGGGTGCCTTCGGCATTATTTGTATCGTAAGAGGCGACTAATGTTTAAACCCCCTGCAGAAGCGGGGACTTGCTTTTGTGCCCTCTACTTGGGGACACAAAAGCGATCAAAATAAATCTGCTGCACCCATTGCCATACTTGGGATCTTAACTGTTTTCTACTTTCTTATATTTCCTAGCGCCTTGCTTGGCAATACCTCACTGCTGGCTTTAATGTCAAGCGTTTGCCAAGGTGAGGAAGAAAATGGGTTCTGTCCCAAGGCCGGGATATCCCAAAAGTCCTAAAATTGGTAATTGTTATTCCCTTCCTATCGTTTAGCATTTAGGGTAATGGCAACAACTAGTTCAACAGTTTTCAGTATAATTTGACCGGGCGGAATGCTATGATGGGTGCCTTCGCCATGGTATTTCAGTAAGATTGCACTATAAAGTCGGCATCAGCTTTGCGCTACCACAAGGAGGCATTTACACTAGCATATCCTGTCTCCAGCACATATACACTCAAGCAGGCATACAAAACACACTTAGAGGCACGTCCTTAAATTACCTAAGTTGTTTATAGGACGTTAAATCCCATAAAACCAAACAAGTCGCTGCCAACAAACTTATAATACAAGTTGTATATGTGTTTACCCTGTATGTTTGTGAGTATTAGTGCGAGGACAAACAATTATTGTAGAAGCAAAGCACAGATTTGACAAAAGAACCATTATAACTGACATGTGCTTTTGTCAAATAGAATAAATACATTGGTTCACAGAAAGCTAAATAGATAAAAGAAAGATTTTTTTAAGAGAAGCTGGGTGGGGGTTTAGTTGTTTAGATGAAAAAGCCTTGACATATTTTTTACAGGACTATGCACACCAATCTTAAACCTTCATGAAGTAGATTTCGTTTATTTAGGTGATATTTGTAGTATTATTCAAACGTATCGTCCTATTTATTGTTTAAACGTATATCCAAACGGATCCAGTATACTACAGTTATAGACAATAGTAAAAAGGAACATGTGTTGTCGAATGAGGAACACGACAGGGGAGATGTCAAGCGAAAGCGATTTTAACAGTTCCGTCATTATTCTTCACACATTACAGTCGCTTATATACATGTACTATGCATTTTTTCGTACTGATAAATAAGGTTTTCTTTAAAAAAAAAACGATTGTTTGCCCATATCATAAGCAGGATAAGTTATGCTGAAAACTTATGGGATCAGTTGTGACGATATCGCTACTATTAGTGATAGGGTATACTTCAGAGTGTATTTGTTTCTTCAGTCTACTTACTAAATATAAATGAATTTAGAGTAAAATCAAAATTGTACTGCCTGTATTATAATCCAAGATAATAATCAAAGTAAATGCGCTAGACACAATGTATGTTTAACTCGTAGATCGTTTGTGTTAATCGTATATTTTTTGCATAATTAAATCATCAACTTTAAAAATAGATAAAACACAAATACATCATAATGTACAGGTCATATCTGAAGGCAAATTAAAAAAATAGTTTCAAATCAGCCGTCTTTGTTTGCTCGACGATAACAATATTTAATTAACTATCAATTTATAAAGATTTATCTGATAATTGATATTGAACAATAGAGACTTATCAATGTAAAGAGGGACCTCAACTATAAGGACATGCGCAATCAATTATCTTATAGGTACCCTTTTTTGCCGAACCTAGCTGGAGATAAGATTCATATCATGAGACGTAGTCACCACCTACCCGCAGTAATCGTGTTGTCATTGCAATAATCGATAATGGTTTTCTACTTTAATAACACGTATATTTCATTCGTATGGTAGCTCTTGGTAGCTCTTGGTTTCGCACTTATGAAAAATAGCGGTATTATACCATACTCCTTAGATGTATATTCTTTTCAACTGAAAAAAAATATATAATTCCCATCTATTGTGATGATGCGTTAGATCAGTTACAAGGAGCGAAAGAGAAGGCACAGTCGACTTACCGATATTACGGAAATTATGTAGATTAGACATACAGACAAACGGAAAGGCTAGAGAGAAACAGATTGTCTAACGAATACACAAAAAAAGAATTGTTTTATAATGCTCAATAGGCAAGATAAATGATATGTTTAACTGACTAAAATGTTAAGAAACATCCAAAGAATTAAACGCTGATATTAGACTTTAATCAGAAGTAGGGTCAACGCCAATGGAGTCTTTGCATTAGCGTCGGCCCCTGCTTGGAACTTCAAAACAAGATAAAAACAAATAAAAAGGATGGGTATATGAAGCTTAAATACGGAATAGTTCGTTTCATAATTTATTTTATTACAAATGGGACCTCATTAGGTTACACCTGTGTGGCTGTTAAAGTTACGGTAATACAATTCCTCCTAGAGCATTTAAATGACATCAGGAATCCCCCAAAAAAATTAACAACTGAAACATTTTTCATATAACACTTTTGATTTTAAAAAAGGCATAGCTTTCTTTCCACTTTTCCTTTAACTTGTGTGTCTTCATTATCAAAGGCCGTTTAGTCTTGATATTTGGCATGTATATGGCTGTTCATGAGAATGGATATCAGTTTTGTAAACTTTGGCAACCTTGAACGTTGTTCAAGGTCACACAAATCAAATTCGCAAAAATAATTTAAAGGATATATGTCCTTGCTTTATTTGTTTAGAGTTAAAGATATAAAATTTGTAATACTCATATTTTGTTTAATGAATGGGCACAGGCAAAACAAAATAATAACAAGAGGCTCAGAGGGCCTGTTGCGCTCACCTTGATATTAGCGAAATCATGGGAAAATAGTATCAATAAAAGTACTTTGGCAAATATTTCAATACATTGAGACTCCTTGGCTTATGAATGCCCCAGAGTAAATACATTTGTATACGACTCTATCCCAGCAAGCTGCCGGTCAAATATCATTACCTGGTGTTGTGAAAGAAGTTGTTTAAAGATATCTGCATATTTGACTCATGTGACCATGAAAGAAGGTCAAGGTAATCTATTTTTGGAAACTTTATACCACTCTGTCAAAGGTACCTACTGGCCAACAATCATTACTCTGGACCTCCTAGTTATTCTGAAGAATTTGTTTAAAGGTTTTTACATATTTTACCATTTTGACGTTTAAAGTAGGTCGATATTATATGTATTTAGGGAAGCTTTATACCACGCTGTCCTAGGTACCTACGGGCCAAATAACATTGTTATGGGCCTCTTGGTTATTCAAATGAAAAAGTTTAAGAGTTCAATACCATCCAATTGAGGAAACTGTATAGTACTCTGTCACGGGTACCTATTGGTCAAGTATCATTACTCTGGGCCTCCTGGTTAATCAGAAGAATTTGTTTAAAACTTTTTACATATTCCGCCCCTTTGACCCCGAAAGAAGGTAAAGGTCATTTAATTTGGGCATATCTTTGTCCATATCACAATCTCAATCTTAAGTATTTCTCCAGACGGAAGATTACTTTGGCAGAAAACCTATTTATGAGTTATTACTGCTGCACTTAATTTTAAAACATGCGTAATGTAATAAAGCGTTTTATAATGATGCAAACACAGAAAAGGTATCGGTATTTACCATAACAATCATTGATAATCAAATGTTCATGCTTATGTAAAATTAGGTATATTTCATTTTTGGCATGGTTAAAAAAGCTTTTGTCCGGGTATAAAATGACAGAATTTGTATATGGCAAGTTTCTAAAGAAGTTTAAAATATAGACAACCATTGTAACTATATATAGGCAAGTTGAAAATGTTGGTTATATTTTAATGTTTGTGGAAATGTTGCATGTTTTTCTAATTAAAAGTATTAATACGCTTACTTCATGCATACCAATATAACATATTTAGTATCAAAATAACAGTAGGTTAATTCACTATCCGCTATCATAATTCATTTTCAAAATTACATTCGCATGTGATATTTATCTGTCATTTTGTTAGGACGGGGGTCAGTCAACCTGGTGTTATACAAGGAGGTCCACTACGGTTATCAGTAGTAACAACGGATACTCATTTATGCAGTTATTGCTCATTTGTATGTATATACATATGGCGAAACAATAAGTGAAATTGAAGTAGGGCCAAATGTTGACCCCACTTGTATAGATATATAACCATTATATATACTGTATCATGGCATGGTCGGAAAACGGTCGTATGCTTTTATACAAACAAATAATTACGATCAGGATTTATATTTTTTTCCTTTTATGGGAGATGCTTTTTTCACTGTATTTTGATATGTTCATATATTCCTTGTATCCCTGAAGTTCAAATGTTCTCTATAATTAAGAGTAATTAATGTTTGTTGGTGTTCATAATGTCCCTATATTTTGGAGAGTGGATTTTTTTTGGTTTTTTTTTTGGGGGGGGGGTTCAGTATTTTGGGGTAGTATATTTTCTCTGTGTATAGGAACGTTTACTTTCTGCTTATTTTATTTTCTGTCACTTTCACTGATTAGAACAATGTTTTCATAGATCAATTTAATCATTAGAAATATACATCAAAGTGTACGTAAAGAATCTACAAAATTAAACAATACAAACAAAATGAAATAATGTGCAAATTAAATGAAATAAATATTTTCATAAACGATATAGTTTCTTGTATACTTTATAATGGACCTCTTTTTAATTGAAAAACATCGCTTTGTATGGGTAAGTCACCGCATCCTTTCCGTCCAAGTAATAACTTCCTATTGAGGAAAGTATGTTACCCGCTGCCGTTGTAATTTTGCCTTTATAAGAGAGGAAAAAAGGAACGACAATGTCCTCCTGATTTACTGGTAAAAGATATGTGTAATTTGGTTTGTGGGAAACTGCATTCATTAACAATTTAGTTTTTGGAAACATGGACACAAAGTGAATACACAAACTGTTTTTTATTGAAATCATATTAATACGTCGACTCTTACAATATAAAAAAATATTCCAATTGAATATCAGGAAACGACAAGTACTATTTCGGTAAAAAAAACAACAGCACTGATATAATGTTAGTCAGTAAATGATACAAGATGTTGTTGTTGTTGTGATGATGTTATGTTATATTCTTATATTCACACCTCCTGAGAGGACACAGATATATTTGTCTAGTGCTCGAATACTCGAATAATGCATCAGCAGATCTTTCCCTTTCTTTTGCCTTCGCATCTGAGCCAGTTTTGTTTGATTTTGCTGCAATTGCATTTTAACGCCCTGCTCGATCATGTACTGATGGTCTTCTTTTTTTCTTTTATATTCCTCACCAAAGACAAAGTCTAGATATCCGTGTATGAGCCGGAGGCTACAGACGGGCTCCCCACCGGATGTTTTTCAATGCCCGGTGTCCCACTTGTCAAATACAACTTTATTTGTCAAGGGAATTTGCGTACACCCTATTTTGATCCTTGTTGCATCCCCATTTTTTTCATAGATATGACCCTTTGGAACTAGCTGCATAACTTGCTCACTTGAGTGACAGTTATTTCGTAATTGTGAAATGGTGAAATGGTGAAATCCTTTTGCAAGGGTTTTGTGGTTTTTGATTGATAGCAATTGCGTTTATAGACTTTCAGGTATATTCAAGTCTATCATAAATCAATATGGCTACAATGACGTCATACCTGATAATTTTAAAACGGTCTTAACTTAGGAAGGGTTCATTTGTTAGCATACGTGTAAAGTCTAATTTGTAGATAGTATTCTTAAATTTAAATATTTTAGAAAAAAATTCGACCACCAATTTTTTAAACTTTATTTATTTCTGAACCATTTGAAAAAAAACCTGTTAGAAAGCGAAAACCAACATGATCAATTTGACATAATTTATTTCTTTCTGTAATGATTGCCGTTAAATGGCACGCAATTTTAAATATTTGATTTGATATATATATACATCAAGTTGATAAGATGTTGAACCTGTGTTTTTTTTCTCAAAAACCTTTTTGTGTTTAACGTAAATTTCGGTTTTTGGTAGGGGGTCAAAACTTCAAATGGGCTGTTTTGGTCAACTAATTTACGGGATACAAATATAAATAGTTCAATGAGGTCTAGGTTAAATTTTGGTTTTTGTTATGGGTCAAATTTCTAATCTGATATTTCATAGTAACACTTTAAAAAAAGTTTCTTTTCAACTTTTACAAGGGCTGGATTTGTGATATGGCTGCAAAGATGTCATAACTGATAGTTTTAAAACATTCATAACTCCGAAAGTATTCATTTAACGGCATGCGTTCAAAGTATTATTGGTAGATATTGTTTGTCCGTGTATATGTTTCAGAAATGCCGTCGGCTAACAATTTTCCATTTTTTTTTTCTATCATTTTTCAACGTAACTGCAAAAATTACCTATAAAATACACGCCATTTTGAATATTTCATTCGATTTATAAACATGACAAACATCAGTTTAATCTGTGTTAATTTTTCTCAAAAATGATCTTTGTGTTAAATGTAAATATTGGTTTCGATAGGGGTAAGTTCATATATGCTATCTTGGGTAACAAACTTACAGAAACAAATCTATCTAGTTCTTCCAGATCTTGGGTCTTTATAAATTTATTTGTAATTGCTAAGATTCTTATTTTTTCCCCAAGATCACTGATGTCAATTGTTTGCATATCTCAGAAAAGGGTTTAAGACTTTATATTCTGATATGATGTGGACAACGCCAAGCTCTTATATTTTCCTGGAACCATTATATGGTTAGCGGTCAATTATTGGTTTTTGTTAGGGGTTAAATTTCAAATTTGCTTTTGCACAGTAACAACTATAAAAACAAGTTTCTTCTCAACTTTTACAAGGCCTGGATTCGTGATATTTTATCTGTCACATGCTATGATGATTGCCTATCAAGTGTTTTCAAATGGATGACGTTCAATTTCGCAGGTCTAAGGGATCAAATGTGTTAAAATATTCAAACCAAATCTTATTGATAACCAATAAGCCTACGGTGATAGTATTTCGCCGTATCTTTTGTCCAAATGAATGACCTTGTCCTTTTTTAAACAAGATTTTTCGTTTTTTTTTTTAGGTGGTTTTTGTTACTATTTTCATTCAATATTGCAGATCTCTAGAAATTTCAGTACTTTGATATTTTTTCTGAATAACAAAAAGACAAAGGGTATTGATTTTGGCATCTATATGCTGGAAATATGAACTATGATATTTATTTTTATATATTTTATCTTATTTTTATGATTGATTTTGATCAACTTTTCTGAAATAGTGATTTTAAAATTGTTTCAATGCATGACCTCAATTTAATTGAATATAACTTTGAAGTTTAAATCAATGCATGGTATATATCTTTCAGTGATGAGGTTTTCTTTTCAATAGCATTGTCTTTTTATCATCGGTTGGGAAAGGGGATGAAGACCATGAAGTTACAAGGTTTGTTGTAAATCCAAATAATATCCGATTGTGAAGGGCCCGTCCAAATTGATAGAAAAATATTTCTAGTAATAATTTGTATTCCTTTAAAAGTAACTAATGCTAAGATAGGAAACCTTAATATATGACGGGAGCAAACGTTATATTTAGACTGGATTTACCTTCATTGTTATTCATATAAATTGTTTAATAGTATTGTTTGCTCTTCTTTCTATGATGGTTAATGTAAATCCATATAAGAAGTGTAATATATTTATACCTGTTTATTGGAGGCCTCTTATATAAGCCTTGTGTAGCGGTTAATTATTTTAAAGCAGCAACGTCTTTGTCATTAAAAAATATCGATACACTCAAGGTTTAATGCAGCTTTCGTCGTTAAGAATGTCACAATTTGCCCTATACTCCCCTTACTGATTATTATTTTTATTCTTTAATCATATGAATAAATCCCCCTGTTCTCAATGTCGTCTAGGTCAGAATTAGAGAGGAGATCAGTTATTTATTTTTTCTATAACTGTCTATAGTATTTCACATGCACCTTTATTTTTAGTTCTTGGTTTATAATTAGCCTTAAAATGTTCATGTATGTTAAGCCGCTTTGTCATATCTGAGTTTTGCACTAAAAATCAAGCTTTTCTGATATGGAAATGTGGACGTTTCAGCAGATCCGGAGGGGTCACATGATGTTCGTCAGGCATACACAGATATTTAAAATAGATAAAACAAAGAAAAAGCGGCATTCGAATGGTGTACAGAACTGCCAGATCTCTCTGGTCGTATGAATGTAATTCGACCTATCCTGTAGTACACATGTGTGTACTATAGAGGAATTGATAGCATGTCCTTGTGTGTTGTTGGGTTATCAACACATTAATGTATAGTTAGTTACATTGCTATATATTTTGCTGTTTTACGATACATGTACATGCATCATTTGTTTAAGTATCAACAAATATAGTCCTTGATCAAATCCCCTTAATACTCGCGCTTAAGTATGTTTAGAAGAATGTAGTATCGTAATTGCATGCAATGAACTCTTACGTAATAATATCAGCCTTCACAAAATTGAATCGTATACTGTATATACGCTTAACGCTTTCTTGTCGACACCAGTCATAACTCGTAATAGTTACACCATATGCTTTTTATTTTTTACTTACGCAAGTGTAAAGTAATGACAAAAGCCTTCACAAGGTTTAACCGTATACTTAATATACATTAAACAGCCTTATCGACACCAGTTATTTAGATGAAATGCTGTCAAAGTAGTAATACATATCTGCATACCTGTTTCAAACACTATAGAGCTCTATTGATATTTTTCATCCTATATACTTGAACGTAAAATTATCTTTTTTCCACGAATCAACACATTACTCGCATTGCTATTAATAGATACATGACGCATAGATATAAGAGAATGTTTTGTCCGTTGTCCCGTAAATACCGAATCAAATGATCTTGACTAACATTATAACGACATGAAAGCAGCAAAGATTCTATATTAAATGTTTGTCCCTATCTTTATAAGGATACAAAAAGGATCTTTCCCATTTAAGAAGTATAAATGGGGAGCAATTGAACTCCACATAACTCACTACCATAATTGAACCCTGGCACATTTGAATATGACCCCACAAGACATTAGTTAAGCCGGCCCCATTATATGTAGTATTTTACGCGTTGCTGATCTTTGACCTATTAGGAGGATTCATCAGAGTGAGGTAAAGATTAGGAGCAACACATTAGTGAAAATGATTATTCTTTCATACCAGTATGAAGGGAGCTGTCGACGCCTACATACACTGTTTAAAAACTAGGTCTGCAGTTGGGACTGATTATTCAGCAGTAGCATTATATATAGTATAGGTATTTCTTTACGTATACACTTCAAAATACAAAACCAAGTGATCTTATATGTCATTTCAATTCATCAGAAAAGTTACGTACCTTGGTCAATGTCTAACACCCGTCCTTTGTGATCTGCTCCGTCCTGTAGAGGTTTATTGTAGTAACATGAACCTAAACATGTTCCTGCTTGTGTTCTAACGAATCGTTTGTCATTCCCTGCCCTGCTATTTTTAGTAACAGTTTACCTCGTTGTCCCATAATGAGACTACTTTACACACGGAACTTGACAGAATATTGGGTTTGCTATAAAGATGCTGTCTTGGTGACACGTAGATTCAAAAGAGGCATATTGTCACACAACTGATTCGATAGCATTATTTGTACCCCGTGTACACTATAAAGTGTACTCGACTTAAAGAGGTAATTACATCCTTTGGGTTACTTTACTGTCTCCAAAGCAGATGACGCAAATTAAAATCCCCTATTCTAGTTGTTTAGTTTTTATAACCCGTTTATATAATTTCATTATGCACTGACCATTAAAAAAGCGAGGATCAGTGTATAACTTAACAGGGCAGTCCTATGTCTTTACATATATGACGAGAGATGGCTTATCGGTTTTTTGAGCTTGTGTATTTATAAAAAGTGTATAAGCGTAATATTCTTGATTTTTCTATACCTACTAGTTATATTTCTCTCGAGTAACATAACGGTTATTTATCAATTAAACTAACAACATTCTCCATATATTCGAGTATGCCTAATTTATATTTAAGGTTAAAAAAACACAACATTGTTAGTGTAGGTAGCCCAGTCATAAACCTTCCGTATGATTGTAAAGTACAAAGGCAGTCTAGCGTCGTATTGTAGGTTCTGTATAGCTCTGACCTATCGCACGATTACACATGTAACGTGACATGGCTTTGTGTGCGCCCTTGTTACTTGACTAGACTGTTGCGAATTCGTTATCGGTCCTCACAGTAACAAAACACTACTGTTTTGGTTTTTTGTTGTTTTTTATTATAATTATCGTTTTCTTTTCTTTTAAAGTTCCCAAGGCAGAAGAAAAAGCAGCAAATTCCTGATTCTGCCTTTAGTAGGTGGAGGCATATTTGCTTCCTGCTATAATATACAGTGGAGGGTTATTCTTTCCTTTAACCTTGACTAGGTTATATATATATATGAATGTTACTCACTCACTTATACATATCATTAATCGACTATAATAAAAGAGGGAAACAAAAACGCTCGCATTAAAACAACAGGTAAATTGCCAAAAGAGAGTTAAATTAAGGAACAAATCACATATTGGATTTCCTTTTATCACATTTTTACTGCTGGAATATGAAGTTTTCGGGTAATTATTCTAATTATGCTAGTAACAAATAACAACTTTATGAGTTTTACTCTTAAATGGCCTTTCAGAGAGCGAGGATTAGAGTATAAGTGTCCCAGCATCTAAGACAAAGATAGATTGTCTGTTTACTTAATCGGGTCGACTCGTGTTTATTGTCGACTAACATCAACATGACGTCGTCAATAATATTGCAGCAACAATCAACGTTGCGTCATAAATAATTATTCATTATAACGTTATCAATATACATTTATGTTGACGTCATAAACAAGCACAGTGAAATAAAAACTGCCATTTAACACATAGAATTGGTACAAGTGTTACCAACCTGATAAGGAAACACAAGGATTGAAAAATCAATCAGTACTCAAGTTGGAGTTGGTTGTTTCTATTAACAGTTGCTTTTAGGTGTAAATAGGTTAACCATCATTCATTTTTATAGCATTAATCCATATGTTTGCTTACTTTAAAAAAGGTAACATGATTTATCAATTTGTTGTTTATGTATAGTAATAGGTAGTCTTAATTCATATCCGGTTTGTTCGATATGAATTTAGGCAAGATGTTTAAATATTAATAAGTAAACTACATTTTGTATATTACAGTTAAATTCTTATTCGATTTTTGTTTTGAAAGCGTTGCAAATATACAACAACTTTGTTAAAGACATGTTTAATATTAGTGACATCATTTGTGGTATCCCTAAATGTATCAAATAGTACCTAGAAGACGTTAAAGCTTTGGGTTGTCTTTTATAGTTTATAGTCTTTTTGTTTCCAAAACAAAACAATTCATGTTCTCACTTTCATCGATTGGATTGTACGTCGTAAAAACAGGTACCATATTTGTGTCTTTGTTTTCATCTCTTTCCCAGTAGATGAACTCAAGTAGATTGACGCAAAAACCATACCGCAATAATATCTAATTTTACAGTACATTCTGTTCTTAGCGTCATTAAAAAAATTGTATCCTGTATTACTTTTTATAAAAATGTACAAATACGATATCATTAATTATGTACAGGTTAAAAGGAGCGACTTAATTAACAAGACAAAATATCAATTCGAAGGCGTTACTTGCACTTTCCTGCATAAAATATGCTTACATATTGATTAGATAACTCATTAAAAACGTGAGCAGCATACTTGTCTTGTGAGTATGCATTCGCACAATTAATGACGTCACAGTGTGGCTACGCGACTTAATGGGGGCGTGACTAATTGAGGTAGGCATATTTTTATAATAATGGTATTGTGTCGTAATTACGTAACACGTTTTAAGTCATTTTATGTATCAACATGACCCACAATTACAAGGTATCGTACTAACAATATATCATCTCCAGAGGTGATTCCTACGGAAGTGTGGTGTTACCTAAAAGCACTGTGATACCCAGTATATCATCCGATTTGGAATGGGTGTACGAAAAGTACCGTAAACTGACATGAGTTGTGCTACTGTTACCTAGGACGCAAACTTCTGTGGCAATTACCGGAGGTGTCCTCGAAAAATGTTGCAACTGGTACTTCGAACTGTATTAAAGTCGTGTCAAAGCCATCGCCTGTCATTAACACGACACTGTATATTTACTTTAAGCAATATCGGTTATATGTGTCCGCCTGTCGCTACGAGGAACAAATAAATATGCAGGACTACACTCGCCGGTATCAAGTTGTTTCCTTATATTATTTTTTTATAAAAGCATGTGCCAAGCTAGCGTGTTTACAAACAGTCAAAATGTCAGACTTGAAGGACAACTAGCAAAATGGTTTGAACCTCCTTGCTTTTTCTGTACAGTGTTTGGCCCCTGAATAACTAAATATTATCGATTTTGAAATATATTTGCAAAGACAACTGTAGAGTGTACATTATATTGTTCCATAACAACGTGTGACGTCACAGCGTTATCTACCTGACTTGGGGCGTGGCTGTAACGTAGATTCGTATCAATAAGATGTGACGTAACGGAAACTATATGTAAAAGGAGTGTCATAGAATATGTTTTCAAAGATTTGTGACATCACTCCTTTTTGACGTCTCAGTCATTATTGAGTAATGTTTATATGAACAGGGTAATAACTTTAAACTAATGGTTCAAATTCATTCTCGAAATGCAACTCCCTCCGTTTGTCTACGCCCGTAAAGATATTGGTCGGATTTCCCGTCAGATGTGTTCTGGTAATATCTTCTCCATTTTTCCTTTCGACTGCCAACGTCACTTCTACGGTAAGGCATGTGAGACAGGTTTGCTGAACAGGTTAATGAAAAGTCATTATTATAAATGATTTTGGTAAATGTCATCGTAAAAACTCTGATAAACAAGGATAACTCCTTATTACCAATACAGGTGTCGTCGCATAGATCGCAACACACAAAACAAAGCAGGTCTCGTGGAGGAGGTGAGATATTTTGAAAGCTTCATGGAAAACGCATAAGGTTGATTGTCCTTGTGGACCAGTGCACTGTCTGATGACATGCGAACCATGTGCATGCTCGATTTTTTTTATTTATTACTACGTTAGGAGGAAGCTTTTGTATACCAATTAAAGTTCAAATGTATTGATCAAAGAATATAATGAATGGGCCAATGTAGCTAAGATACCATTTTACCGTTTCGCCTTTGACCTTTGTCCTCTTTGAATACATCGTCTACTGTTTGCTCTCCCAGTCCGTTCTAAGGATGAAAGACTCCGATTCAAATGTCTTTCTTAAAATTCTGATTATGGCCGAAAACGAAGCTGAGTGATTTTGGTCTGTCAAATATTCTCTATAAAATACTTACATGTATTTTATCTAGTGACAACATAACGAATATAACTATACAATATGATAGTGTAAGTGTTTCCACTTCTCTGACAGTTTCTGCTTGAGTGCCCTCGATTGTAAACATTTACATGTGTAGATCGTTTTGTGTATACACACCTACTGAGCACACGATCGTCTACCCTAAATATATGTCGTTACAACTCACCTATGACCATCCACACGTAGCCCTACAATAATGGTGGTGAAATCCATTATTTGTAAGGAATCGTTTATCGTACACATGAGTAATCTATTGTCTGAACCGTATATTGTGTATACACTAAATGAAATGTTGTCATAATAAGCTAACGACACTTACATACACTATTTTAAATCGAGGTCAGCAGGCAGGATTGACTGTTCAGCAGTGATATTATATATATGATAATTTCCCTTTTCTTATTCTCTTTATAATTAAAAACAAGTGATCTATGTAATTCCAATTTGTCAGAAAAAAATCAGTGCAACTATATATGTACGTGCCCTGATCAAGTCCAAACGCCCACCCTGTGAAGTTTTGTTGTCGTTACGTGTACCTATTTATGTTCCTGGTGGTTTCTCTCATAAATCGTTCAGCATGCTCCACACTGCTATAATTATAACAGTTAACTTCTTATCAGTTTAAACGTACTTGGTGACAAATCGATAATAAGAGGAGCTCCTTTATTTATGAAAAGTGTATTAGTGTAATATATTCTTGCTTAATGCCAGTCATATTTCATTCGGAAACATAATGGTTAATCATAAATAAAATAAGAAAATCCTCAACATATTCGGGCATGTATAATTTGTATCAAAGACAATAATACACACAGCATTGTTCGTGTAGGTAGCCAATTCATAAACCTTCTGTATGATTGTATAGTACAAGGGTTGTTCATTGCCTAATTATAGGTTCTGTACAGCTCTGACGTCTCGCACGATCTCACATGTAACGTGATATGGCTTTCTGTTTACGCTCTTGACAGAATAAGACCCGTGACCTGCCAGTTGTATATAGATTACCAGAGTTGACTGTAAAACAGTATCAAGGGAGGTAATCATTACACTCTTAATCAAAATCATCTAATGTATATCGTTTTGAAATGTCGTGTGTTTGGAAAGCTGAAATCATATACCGATTAATCGATGAACACATGATATTTACATTACGCTACCTAAAACTAGGACAGATATCAAATTAGAAACGATACGAAATCAGACCATCTTAGTTATAATTTAGATTTCGAAAATGAAAATATATCAATGCATCGCGGATTGCATACAGTTTTAGGTAATGCGGAGTCCCTTTTTAAACTTTCGTATCCGTCAATCTGTATAGAAAATCCAAAGTGAAATTACATGTTGTAGGTTTTATCTGGAAATACTTTATATCAAAATGAATTGATATGATACCAACTAATTACTTATAGGTAAAATGTAGTCGCTGGGTATTTGGCAATTCTATGATGCACATCTCTGTGGTAATTACAGGAAGTTTGTCCTCAGAAAATGTTGCAGGAAGCACTTTTCAAACTGTGTAGTTACTAAAGATAATATTGATTACCTGATTGATATGTCGTGTCAATGTCATTTCTAAACTCTACAGGGACCAGACCTCCTAAACACCTCGAAGGCGTGTTGTTGATACGGTGATGGGGCTTTTTTATTCGCTGACGTACGCATACGACTGTCTGTTGGCAAACGTCGTGTGCAATTTGTCTTTTAAAGTGACTAGGATAGACTGTTGGCTAATATCATGAGTGATTTGTGTGTGTAAGTGGCTATGTTACGTTCGGGAAAATCAATTTCATTTCAGAAGAATTATGAATCAGACGAATCCGACACCTCAAGTGAAAGGATGTCATGCATTTAGTTTAATCCTGCACTCTATTCTGATGAAAACGTACTTTTGAAGCCTCAATAACTGACGATACCGTCCTATGTATAAGAGGGGCTGTGAAAAGATACTGCCAAAAAACGCGTCCTGTAGAACTAATAGAAATCGAGTTGCATTTCCTAGGTTTATTTCCGTCATACCGACCATTCATGTAAGCAAGAAGGTCGGAAGCGCTTGAACTTTCTGTCCACTCTTTTGTTCAATCCATGTGTGATTTTGTCACTCGAAACGTTATAAATCATCTTCAACCCTATTTCGTATATCCCGTCCTTGTTTAACAATTGGTAAACGGAGTCGGGTGTTAAGACCAGGTGAGCTATACGGCCCTCTAGGCCTCTTGTTTAATAATTATTATTGAAAGATATCCTGACTATAAACAATCTGATATTGAGAAGTTTGTTATCGATAAGAAGGTTGATGGATACTACATATATATCACTGTACACTTAAGTACCAAAGATATATCAATATACAATTTGCATTAATGATATATCCATGTATATTATGAACTGAAGATATATCCATGCACACTTAAAATACATCAATGTTCACAATGTACTAAATATCTATCAATGTACACTTTGTACTGAAGATCTACCAATGTACACTTTGTACTAAATATATATCAATGTACATTATATAATAAAGATCTTTCGATGTACACTTTGTACTGAAGATCTATCAATGTACACTCTGTACTGAAGATCTATTAATGTGCAATGTGTACTGAAGATCTTTGAATGTACACTATATACTAAAGATATATCAATGTACACTTTGTACTGAAGATCTATCAATGTACACTCTGTACTGAAGATCTATTAATGTGCAATGTGTACCGAAGATCTTTCAATGTACACTATTTACTAAAGATATATCAATGTACACTTTGTAATGAAGATATATCAATGTACACTATATAAAAAATATATCAATGTACATTTTGTACTGAAGATCTATCAATGTATACTTTGGTCTGAAGATCTATCAATGTTCACTATGTATTAAAAATATATCAATGCACACTTTGCACTAAACATATATCAATGTACAATAAATACTTAAGATCTATAAATGTATACTTTGTACTGAAGATTTATCAATGCACACTTGGTACTGATATCTATTAATGTACACAGTGTATTAAAGATATATCAATGAACACTATATTAAAGATATATCAATGAACACTATATACAAAGATATATCTATGTACATTTTGTACTGATGATATATCAATGACCAATAATTACCATACAGGTGGCGTCGCATTGATCGCAACACACAAAACAAATCAGGTCTCGTGGAGGAGGTGGGATATTTTGAAAGCTTCATGGAAAACGCATAAGGTTGATTGTCCTTGTGGACCAGTGCACTGTCTGATGACATGCGAACC
>JAUMHH010156666.1:0-16561 GCA_032359455.1 Chlamys rubida | reverse complement strand
TAGGTAAATTGTACACACTAATGTAAGCTTTCATCAGGTCTATATACATGTACTGTAGGTAAATTGTACACACTAATGTAAGCTTTCATCAGGTCTATATACATGTACTGTAGGTAAATTGTACACACTAATATAAGCTTTCATCAGGTCTATATACATGTACTGTAGGTAAATTGTACACAGACTTGTTTTTGCAGTTGGTTAAAGGAACTAAAAACTAGTTGTGCAGATGTATATGTTTACTTTTAGTGCCTGGGTGATAAAGAAATTCCACTCTTGGAGTTTAGAAGATGATCTATGGTGACCTTCTGATTTCTCACACTTTAATTTAATACACATCAGCAAACTTTAACTAGCCCCTATATATAAACTTTATATGTAAGGAGAAGGTATTTTTTTATATATACCTCGAGAAAACCGACATGGTCAGGCAGGTGACTCCATACCTTTTCACATCTAATAGGGGAATCAAACCCTTGCTGCCTTGATGTAAGGCGAGTGCGTTATGAGCCACCCGACCACCCAGTCCTGATTTCCCACACTATATTTGGATGAACACACTGGCAAATTTACCTACCCCTTCATTAATTTCCAAATTACAGACAAGATAAAAGCTACAGCCCTATTTTACATACAAGATTAAACCTACAGTCATATCTTGCATATAAGATAGAACCTACAGCCCTATCTTACATACAAGATTAAACCTACAGCCCTAGCTATCTTACATACAAGCATGTACAAGATAAAAGCTACAGCCCTATCTTACATATAAGATAGAACATACAGCCCTATCTTACATAAAAGATAGAAAATACAGCCCTATCTTACATAAAAGATAGAAAATACAGCCCTATCTTACATATAAGATAGAACATACAGCCCTATCTTACATATAAGATAGAACATACAGCCCTATCTTACATATAAGATAGAACCTACAGCCCTATCTTACATATATAAGATAGAACATACAGCCCTATATCTTACATACAATCATGTACAAGATGAATGCTACGTATACAGCCCTAGCTATCTTACATACAAGATTAAACCTACAACCCTATCTTACATATAAGATAGAACATGAACAAATACAAAACAGGAAAGCTGCAGTACTATCTTACATCCAGGACAACAGCTGCAGTCAAATAATCTTGCATGTAGTAGTATTACTCTTTCCTTAAAACTACAGGTAGGAATTAATTTTGGTGGTGAAACTCTAAACAGGGGAGATAACTCAATGTTTCAGTAACACCAACATTTTTGTAACATATACATTCGATCTTGAGAGTGAGCTTATAGAGATGAGCCAGTGATGTAGGATAACTAGTGTTAGTATTAATGAGTGTGGTGCTTAAACAAACCAACCACCATCAAATTTAACCACTCCAATCTCTAATATTGTAAAAATGTGCGAAATTTCTCTCATGAAAAAAAATACGAAATAGATACATATATATGTTGACATGATTACAAAATTGATGTTGAAGGAGGAGTGTGACATTTAAGACACCTGCTAGCTGCTTGTACAATGTCTTAGTGAACTAATGTTAACTGTTATAAAAAAGGTTTATTTTTCCCAGGTTTCCCATATGATATGTTATATTATATGGATTTGCATGATTTTAATTAGAATATTCATTTGAATGGATACTTTTATTACAATGTTGTACTAGTTTTTAATTCCGCATACCTAGCATTTAAATGTGTGTGATACTTTCCCAATGCAATGGGAAAGGCATATAAGATATACCTTTTGCCACAAAAAAAGAAAAATGTCATCAATTACTGATTTTACAATGTGTAATAGTCAATACTGTTGAAATCAGATCCTTGTTCAGTATGAATCACTCAGTGCAAATTAAGGCCAACCATATGTAGAGTATCATAATTACCAGGTAAGATCTAATTAAGACTGATGTACCAGCCTAGTGTTGTCAACACGTACAGGTTAGTCTGATTAATGAGTTAGTAAGTATGAGTAACCAAACACCTGACACTATTTCAAATTCATGATCCAGAAAATAAAGTTTTTTCAGTTGTTCAATTATTTCTTTAAAGTCACATTAATTATTAGCAGAATGGTATCATCTGGATTATGAATTCATTACTGTACTTTAAAAAGGTTGTCACTGTGTTTGAGCCCTGAGCACAAATTGCATGTATTCAGAATCAGTGTCCACGACACATTTTTTTAAATTCATATTTAAATTTCCATTGATTTATCCAACACTTTTCATCAAGAAAAATAACAAAAGAGATATTATTTTAAAACAGGCTTAGAGTAAAAATCATACATTTCCTCTGTACATCTATCTTTTCAGTACTAGAGGTTTACACAGAACAGGATCAGGTGGAGAAAATCATCAGTACTAGAGGTTTACACAGAACAGGACCAGGTGGAGTAACATCATCAGTACTAGAGGTTGATACAGAAAAGGACCAGGTGGAGTAACATCATCAGTACTAGAGGTTTACACAGAACAGGACCAGGTGGTGTAACATCATCAGTACTAGAGGTTTACACAGAACAGGACCAGGTGGAGTAACATCATCAGTACTAGAGGTTTACACAGAACAGGACCAGGTGGAGTAACATCATCAGTACTAGAGGTTGATACAGAACAGGACCAGGTGGAGTAACATCATCAGTACTAGTGACTGACACAGAACAGGACCAGGTGGAGTAACATCACCAGTACTAGTGGCTGATACAGAACAGGACCAGGTGGAGTAACATCATCAGTACTAGAGGTTTACACGGAATTGGACCAGATGGAGGATTGAAGTTGTAAAAGGGGAAATAACTCCTCTAAAAATATAGGAATCAAATAGTGATTATGTTTATCATTTAACCATACTTAGAAAGCAGAGAACCACACTTCAAATGCAAAAAGATAATTATACCAGTATATATACAAACCATTACCATAAAATCATAATATATAAAGCCAAAAGTAATTTACATCTCACATAGTGAACTAATTTCTGTGGTCCTCCAGGGTTTTGATATCAATGCATTTTACTGCATGTTTTTAAATTCACCATGATTACATAAAATTAGTTTTTATACAGCTGTAATATGTGTAAAATTGGACACTGATCACAATTGAATAAATGTGCTGGGCTAGTGTTAGTGCATGTAAATCAACCATATATGAACACGTGTGTGTGGCCAAAAAGGGCGGTGTTACCTCTTCTCTTTGCTTGCAACCCTGTTTTTAAAAATGTCAAAATACAAAGCAAATATTAGTTTTTACAACAAAATAAATAACTTACACAATCAATACAAATAGAACATGTAAATTTATACATCATTCATTGTACACAGTAGGAAAACATGTAACAAATTTAATGCTGTGTCATGCAAGGCTGGATGCAGGGCAAAAGGAATTTGACAGGTTACAAGATCAATACAATACCAAAAGCATTAAGTACAATTATTTAAGCATTTCACAGCTTTTAGATGGCAACTAAAATGTGGGGGTCATTTGTCATCACACAGTGACTGATACCTTGCAATAATATGTTATGTCATGTTTGCAAGATCTATATTGCCTGTGAGTTTTCTCAGCATTTAGCATACATTTGCAGTTACAGCAAATACTGCCAAAAGCTGTCTAACAACATTTATTAACTTCAAGGCATTAAATTCCATGCATGTTAATGCCAGTCTTTTTTCTACAGAACAGCATTTAAACATTTAAGAGGAAATATTGAAAAATTATAACATCCAATGTCTGCTTTTCTCGCTTCAAAGTCTTGAAATTCATCCATGTATTTGTATCTACCGGTAGGTATGAAACACCATTCATATCAAATAAATGCATCCCAATTCTATGCATTTAAATTATATTTCTAAAGATTTATGTTCAATTTTTTATAAACACTAACAGTTTGAAGTATTCAGTTTGCAAATGACTGCGATCTGAAAACAATACTGATATTTTAACAGTTATTTTTCAACTTGCAATTTCTAAAATATGTGTGGCAGATTTTGATTGTACAAGGACTACGGTTGCCTTCTAGCTTTGAGCTAAGGGGAATATGCCTTAATGAGCTCAGTAGTAGAGCGTCTGACTATAGGAACCTATAGATTGTGGGTTCCATCCCTGGTGGAAACACACTAGTTTCTTTCCTGTTACGTATGTAATAACGATTGTAGTCTGTGTAACTATCATCAAAACAGAGTGTGCCTAATGCTAAGATTCATGCACTTGGTCTTGTTTACATTGGTTTGATGACAAGCCAAGATCTAGATCAAGAGTGCATCACAAAATATTGCAATACAGAACATGAATTATAATGCATATATATATGTATAATGTCACAAGATTTATTTTTTAATTTTCAGAAAATGGACCTTACTTTCAGGCCTAAATGTGTTGTCAAAACAGTCAAGCTGCATTATTGATGATATGAACCGATTCAACACGTTCTGACCACTTTTAATTTGGGCTGTTATACCAGGTTGGGCACAAGAGATGGGGAATAAAGTGAAATAAAAACACATGAAGTTCTTTCAAACACTTGGAGTAAAAAAGGGTGTTATTCTTTTAACTAAATCCAATATATAACATACTGAAGTACACTTGTTCGCAAAAAGTTATCAATTCTGATGTCTAACATTTTGTAAAAATGACAAATCTTATCAGACTTTGCTCTCCATTGACTTCAGTAAATGTGACAGGTGAGCATGATTTTTTCTGTGTGCTATTTATAGCTGCTCTACAACACACTATAAGCAATGGAGGTGATATAATTTGTCATTTTCCCAAAGATTTAGACAACTGAATTAACATATTATTGTGCACAATTGTACCTCATTGTATTTTTTATTGGATTATGTTGAAAGAATGACGCTCTTTTTTGCTCCAGGTGTTTAAAAGAATTTTGTGTTTTTATTTCACTTTAGTCCCCATCTCAGTAATAAAACTGTTACCCAAATGCATGATTATTACCCATATGTGGTGCCCAACCTGTTAAGACATTCTCATAATTTGAGAAATTAAAATGATATAGGCCTAGCATGCAACATACCATTTCTTCTTATTGTTATTGATAAAAGCCCTTGTCAATTTTGACGAGTATGCTTCTGCTTATCAATATTGTCTAGAATTTAGTATTTCCCTTTTCCAAACCAATCAATATACGACACTGTCATCCTCATAATTTATAATACAGTTCAAAAAATGAAAAGTATAAATGTGAAGAACATTTCTAGTGGTAAATGTTAATCTATAAACACCTTTGGATAGAGTGCGTCTTTATCTGAAGTCCCAAATACCAGACATTCTAGTAAAGTTATGCGATTTTCAAGCTGGTCCAGTTGATCGTCGGCCATGTTTGCTTAGTTGATGATCCACAGAGCAAATATTTATTGTCTTTAACAAAAATGAAACACTAAAATATTGTTGCTACAGTCTTTCAGTCTACATAATGTTTATATATCAATTATAACACTAATTGAACAAATTAAAGATATACCAAAATTTGTCAAGGTAATAAATCTCGAGCGTATCATATTGACATGGGGAGGTAACTCTCATATTTCACAAGTTTAAAAGGGAAAATATCAAAACCATTTTCAATATTTTGGTCAGAGAAATGTACTGTAGCCAGAGACGTACATGTATATGTAATATATACGTCTCTGCTGTAGCCAACTTTACACTTAAATTCAGTGAACATTGTCAACCCTATACAACGTATATTGAAAAATTGTGATATTTTACATAGAAATTTAAATGAATATCATATCTTTTACTCGATATATTGTTATAATAATCTTAAAGAAAATCTATGAGCATGTACATGTAACCCTCTACCAAGATTACGTGATATCACGGACTTAGATAATCTATCTAATCAGAGACGTATAATATAATCTAATCTAATTCCGTGGTGATATATATATATATATATATTTATCACATAATTAATGTACTGTTATCCAGTGAATATTAACCCATAAAAAAAGAGAATGTTGGTTTATTGAAGTCATTATTAACCCATGTAGTAGGACATCTCAGTCCTGCGAATGGGTTGTAAGCTTCAACTATGACGTCCAGCCAAGGACAAGTATATAGTGTTAGTAACTATTATATAGAAATACCACCGTGAGATTTTGCAAAAAGTAATCCCGAAATAAAGTAATTTTTAAGTTCTATTACGTGAATTCTTTGAAATTGACAAACAAATATATACATATGTGTCTAATGCTCCAATTTCTGGGTCAACGGTTTGACAGTGGTAATCAAAATCCTACATTTCAACAACTACAGTAGATCTAGATTATGGCGTGTCAAAGAGAGTTAGATACCTGTAGAGCACAGTCAGGGACCTGAGCATTTGTTACAGATATATTTGGACCTAAACCAATCTAATTAAAATTATATCTTCACATCGCTCCCGTTAACTCATATGTAAACAAAGGTGTTAAGAGTAATTTTACATGTTTTAGGAGTTATAAGATCGACTTTCGGTCAAATATGTAAAATTACTCTGAACACTAGTTTAGGTGGTGCTTTCTCAAGTGACGACGAGAAAGAGGAGACCGGGTATTATTATTAGTACTAGTCAGTAATTCTGCAATAAGTTTCGGATGAGTCAGTGTACACATTTGTGTACCATTGCATGCATAAAATCCAAAATTTCACGTGTGTGGCATGCTTTCAAAAGACATCAAGTAAATGTTTCTTCAGTAAAATGACTTTGTTGTCAACGAATGTGATCAATACCTTTTATTTATTTATAAGCTGCGCTAGGTCTAGTTGATTGTCTGAATGAGTAATATTTTTATTACGTTTACCCAGTAAGAATTAAGATTCCCCTACACAGCAGGAACATTTACACAACCTTTATTATTCGTATTATACATGTCACTCAGTTTTAAACATGTGTTCTACCAGTCTATTCTATACATTAACTTAATCCTTCAATTCTCATTTTGTCTGCTACTGGCGTCAAAATTAGCTTTCTATGTAGTTTTCAATGAAAAATGATAGATACACCCTAACACAACTCTTTAAAATGCATTACCTATGCAAGACAACAAAGGAATTCCTTTTAGAAAGAGAATGAAATGCAAAAATATGAAAAATATTCATTCAAACAGAGACGTATATATATATACAATGTACGTCTGACTAGTACTCTCTGATCCAAATTTGCTCTTTACCATATCATTCCGATGTCCACATGTAAATAATAAACGTGTATAAACATTTTCCATTAGAACCTATTATAATTTCAGTTTCAAATGTGTTAAAAATAAATATTTAAAACAAAAATCTTAAGAATTTGTCGTTAACCATCCGTATTACATTCTACAAGTGTCAATTATTATTAGATAAAATTATCCTTTGTACAATAAAAACCTTTGAGACGATCCCCAAAAACTTCGGAAACGGAAATGGAAACAGAACTTGACGTCATCACAAGGACGTACACACGGCAGCAAGTCAAGAAGGCACGCAGTTTTGTGGGGAATTCCTTACAATTTTACTGCCTTACAGACTGGAAGCTGTTTGTTTTGGACTACTTAAAGGTAAAATACATCTAATTCGAGACAATGAGTGAGTCTGTTGTTAACGAAAACGTCCCTGTCATTCATGAAGTACCGGCTGACGATGACCATTCACATCAACAGACGGTAGAAGAAGTAAACAACGTGGCCGCCTCTCCCTCCCTCGTGGCCCCATTTCTTCGCGTTGAGCAAATCAGAGATGAAGACGGCACGAGCTCTGTGTACACTAGCGAGGAGGAGGGAGACGTGGACAGGGAAAAGTCCCCCGAGCCCGAGTTCCATTCCCCCACCGATGAATTACGTGACAAAATAATTAAACAGGTTGAATTCTACTTTTCTGATGCCAACATATTGAAGGATGCATTTTTGTTAAAACACGTCCGGAGAAATAGACAGGGCTATGTAAGCATCAAACTGATTACTTCTTTCAAGAAAGTGAAGTCTTTAACGAAAGATTATCGAGCTGTGGCGTACAGTTTGAGACAATCTGATCATCTTGAAGTGAATGATGAAGGCAAGAAGGTGAGACGGACAGACCCACTGCCTGAATATGACGAAACAACACCATCACGCTCTGTTGTTGCGGTTAATCTTCCCATGGAGGTGCCATCAATTGAAAGTGTAGCTGAACTTTTTTCAAAGTGTGGTGAGGTCTCATTGATTCGTATCTTGCGCCCTGGCAAGAGTATACCGCAGGATGTAAAAAAATATGCAGCAAAACATGGTGAAATAGGTACCACTGTCTGTTGTGTTGTAGAATTTGAAAAACATGAGTCTGCTAAACTTGCCTGTGATACAATGACGGATACTGAGGATTGGAGGAAAGGTATGCGAGTCATGCTTCTTGCTCCTCTAAAAAGGAAAGAAAAAAAGAAGGATAAAGGAGGAAATGAAGAAAACGAAGGTGAAGATAGTGAGGAAAATCATGAAAAGAAAAAGAAAAGAAGAGAAAGGAGGAAGAAAAACAGAGTTGACGAACTTGCACGTGAAAATGATTCATCTTATGCTAGTAGTGGGTCAGAAGGTGATATTCCCACTCCTGTGAAGCACACTATTGCACACCATCAAAAGTCGCTCAGTCCAAATCATTTGGACCCCAATAAACTAAGCCCGTCAACCTCACCTCGTTCTAGTCCAAGATCTAGTCCACTGACAAGCCCAAGATCCCGTCGCAAAAATCAACATACTAAATCACCTCTGACACATGGAAGTCCTGGCAATAGTCCGAGGAACAGCCCTAGAAGCAGTCCAGAGATGAGCAGAAAGAATTATGATTACTCTTCAGGGGGAGATAGTACTCCTTCTAGTCCTTGGGTACAACGCAGACTTAAGGCTGCTCAGGAAATCAGTCCTCTGGCCAATCAAACAAGCCCTGGACGCAGTCCGAATGGGAAACACCACCTATTGGACATGGAAGGAGTGATGCGACAACCCAAAGGTCCAGATGGTACTATCGGATTTCATCTTGGACGTGGTAAACCAAGGAGCAGCACATTTTCATAAAACATTAAGAAAATTAATAGATGAAATATGTACCGAAAGGGGAGTAAAATAATTAGTTAATTATGCATTTATCATGAGGTCTTTTTGGCATAATTTCGTCAAGCAGCTTTCCATTAAATGTATAGTGTAGTACATATGCCTAGATAATGTATTATTGTAATTGATGAAGTATTCTGTCAAGATTTTTACGCCCTTACATGCTGTAAATTGAGTTCAGATATGAAATCTTTATAAATTCAAGTTTTGTTAAGTTACTCGGTATCTGCTGGTGCTAAAAGTGCACATGTGAGTAAAAGTAACTTAAATATTTTGTTATGAATTTGTTGCCAGTCTCAATATAAATTAAACACATTTTGGCTTCATGAAGCATTTATAGATCACATCGCCATCATATGTAAACTAGATTTAAACTGTGAAAATACTGAAGGGGAAACAAGGAAATGGTTCTCTCCATGGTGGAGTTTTACCTCAAATGTTGTTTGAGATTTTAAAACGGCTTTGTAAACAACAGAGTCAGACTATTTCGCTATGTGCTGCATTAGCCAACTGAGGTCATAAATGTCACCCTGGTACAAAGTATTAGTCGCTTCATACTACTTGGCTAGGGAGAATTTCTCTAACTCATTCAGTATAGTGTAAGACTAGTAAGCCAGAGGTCTCATGTTCGACTCCTAGTGGAGGCATTGAAAAAATGATGACCTCTATTACGTTGGCGCCCACAGGTGAACCCATAAAATACTAACCTCTGTTACATTGGCAACCAATGTAGGGCCCCGGGAAATAAAAAGGAATCGCTATGACCCCTAGAAAACTCGGGAGAGGTCCTTTCCTGGAGGGGGAATATGTCACTCACTCTGGTACAAAAAACTAACCGCTTCCTACGGACTCGGCTATGGAGAATTTCTCCTTAGCTCATGCGGTAGAGCGTAAGACTAGTAAGCCAGAGATCCCAGGTTTCGACTCCTGGCGGAGGCATTGAAAAAATAATGACATCTGTTTCACATACATATATAGAATGTGCAGACCTTTTGATTTGAAAAAAAAAATCAAAATAGGAAATTAGTTTCCAAGTCATTCCCAACATGGGCTTTTTCAGTATTTTCACATAGACAATCCATGATAACAGATTGATCTTGCTACTGGAAGCCTAGGTGGTATAAAGCGGCAAATAGATGATAAGTTGTTTGAAACTATGTTAAATACATATCTGCAATAAATATTATACCTGTTCCAAAAGAATGATGGACTTGACAACAGGTTTAATTAGTGACAATCTTATGATGTTACTTTATCAAAAGTCTAATATATACTATACAATACTTTTGTAGGTTTATACAATTTATTTTATTGATCTGTTTTTACGAAACCCTGTTTTTGTATCAAAGAAATGTCTGCACGTGATACAAACTATTTTACAGTTAAGTTGAATTGTCTCCCTTTCCTTTGTGTTACCAAATGAATTGCTTGGATTCCTTTTATAAAAGGGCAAGCACTGTCATTGTTGACCATTACTATAAGCCTGTCTATATTAAAGCGACATGCATTGATATACATGCATTGAAGCTTACTGCCATTTTCGTACTTCAGAATTTGTTAATCATTTATGAAAACAACTTAAGATACATATTGTTATCATTGACTTCTGAATGACATATATATATATAATTAGAGTGTTTTCAAACCAACCTAGAACTTAAATCAATTGGGTTTCTTTCAATACCAAGATTTTTTTTTCAATACTGTTAAACTTCATTATTTGATTTTAAATTTAAGCTAACAGATTTTTTTGTTTTTTGTTTTGTTTTGTATAAATATCGAGACCCTGCACAGATCTTTGTTACATATATGTTGACAACATTCCATTCAGAGCTTGAAGGTTGTTTCCTGAGCTGTTCTCTAGGTATCACTTTATACAGATTACCAAACGTGTAAAAATTCACTAGTCCAACACCAAAATACCAGATTTGGGAATTCAGACTTTGGGAAAAGATATAAACTACACCACATGTATCAAAGTGATGAAATATTTTTCTTGCTTGTTGCTATGAAATAACAGTATTTTCCCGAACAAGTAGATTCAGAAATATTTGTACATCCCTATACCAAGTCATGTGTTCATGCAACTACCTCTCAAAAGTTAATAAATCTACAAAATGTACTTGGTTGTTTACAGACTACACACACTACTCTGTGTGATGCACACAGTTACATTGTTACATAGAACTCTGTGTGATGGACACAGTTACATTGTTACATAGAACTCTGTGTGATGGACATAGTTACATTGTTACACATAGAACTCTGCGGCAGTATGTTTCAGTGAGGTAGCACTATAAAGTCGGCATCAGTACCAATGTAACTGTGTATCAGGGTGGTTGTACATGTAAAATCAGTGTATCAGGGTGGTTGTACATGTAAAATCAGTGTATCAGGGTGGTTGTTCAAGTTATATTTGTCTAACTGGTGGCTGACTACATAAATCATTCAACTTGTAGTTGTACCCTTATATACAAGAGCAAAAGATTGAGCTACCTCGCTTAGTAATCAAACCTAGCTCTAGTGGTTTGTAAGGATTTGAAAGTTGAATATGATCAGTATAACACCATTATTTCTTATAAAGAGAAGGGAAAAGATTAACTTTTAATTAAAAAAAACCACATGTTTTGTTGCAAGTGTTTTGGTATAGAAATAGGACACGCATATATATGTTGTATAGTTTTCCTGTACACTGTATATCAGTATGTATACATATACAGCCACAGCTGCTTAAATGATCTTACCACTTTCCAATAGTAACATATATATACTAGCCTAGCCAAAGTCAAACCTTTTTTGGACTAAAATGTGTTTTATCCACTTCCTGCTCTCAAAAATATATGTTGATATTGGTATTTAATCTAAAGAGAAACATCGTTTGTCACAATTGAGGATGCCACATTCTTTTTTTATGTTAAATATACAATGTATTGCCAGTCCTGAAAGTCAGTTACAAATAAGCTGTGATGTGGTTAGTACTTAACAATTTTTTGTATCTGCTTTGAAAATGTGTAAATTGATGCAGGATGCATATATAAAACCAAAGTTTCCTATTTTTGCACTACTTTTTAACAAGTTCTTCAATCTGTTTTTTATATTCTTTTCACAAAAATTGTACACCTAAAAATCAAATGTCTGACTTTCATGCAAAGTTACGAATTACTATACATAACTGAAATCTTTTTGTCATTGATTCATGATTTTACTTTTTAAGTCCATTATTGTTTTTATTTGTTGATAAAAGAAATTTTAGAGAGAAGATATTCACTGTTATTATTATTGTATGGATGTGTTTTGGATGTTATATATAGCTATTTATAAACAGTATGTATACTTATAAATGGCTATTGATGGTGAGTGGCATTTTATCACTTGATATTGTGAGCCGGCTGGTTTACTGGGGTAGTTCTAATACAGACCAATCTGTCACCATAACTGGGTGTATAGTGGGGCAACGAGTGGTCGGATTAACAAAACTACACCAGTTAAGTAATCCAGGTTCGGTGGAACACAAACTTAATATTTTGCAGACATAGACAGTGTCTTATTATAACAGGCTATACACAATTTTGTACATATTACTGTATATATTTGTTGGGTGGACAGCTGTCTACACTTACAATAGGTTGTTATATTTTATATTATTGCCTGACGTTTCATAGTTCTTAAGCTCAAGTAAAGGCTCAAATTCTGTAATATATTATATATCTTTATATATACCGGTGCATAACCTTACCACCTTAATACATTGTCAAATTTTAGCATACTTAAAATGAAATTATGTGCTATTTACTAAATGCTGAATACAAGCAAGACTTCTTCATGTAGTGGAACCGGCCTAGGTCATTCACCAGTAACCAGGAAGCTCAATTGGTAGAGCGTCCACCTAGAGTTTGGAGGGTCCTGGATTCAAATCCTGGTCTCCCTGTGGATTTTTTGTTCTATTACATTACAAAAGACATACAAAGTTCTATAATATTTTAGATATAGATTTAGCATTACTTATATCACTTCTACATGCATCGCTGTGCAGATTTATATAGATATTTTACTGATCCAATTACTATAAAAACATTGTTCAGTAAGAATTGATATTAAGGTCAGATGTTCCATTGGCTAACATGTACCTATACCTGTCTGAATGTCTTTCTACCCTTGGTCAATATGATCAAAGAGTGACACAATATTGCAGAAGAGTTTGAATACCACGGTTGTTTGAACAAATAAGCATTTTGCACCAGAAGCAATGTCACCATTACTACAAATCAGTAAATCCTTGCCATGACTTATTTAGGGTCAGTTTTCCACGAACCTTCTACAGAAGTTAAATTTGACCAAGGTGGTTTTAAACAAGTTGACATTTCGGCATTTTGCACCAAGGTCAAGGTTATATACTAAAACTCTTGTCATTGCTCCAGCTCCTTCATTTGTGGTTGGATGTACCACACTGTAGCTGTAGCTGTAGATCTAGGCAAAAAGGCCTGTGCCATATTCTGTCTTATTAATACCCATCCCATCTGGCCACTTTTTATTCCTTCGCCATAATTTACTGATTTGATTCAAAAAGTC
Organism: Chlamys rubida; assembly: GCA_032359455.1. NCBI lineage: Eukaryota > Metazoa > Mollusca > Bivalvia > Pectinida > Pectinidae > Chlamys > Chlamys rubida. Next base: position 2,922 of record JAUMHH010156666.1, on the reverse strand, counting down.
TCTGTTGCTGTTTTATAGAATTTCAGAAGGTTCTGTAGTTATGCTAGCTGTCTCAAATCCTAATCCACACGATTCTTAATCAAATTAATACGGTAGATACTGTAAACATACATATTTTAGTGATAGTCTAATTTTTAAGCCTTTATCATGCTTAAAATTTGCACTAAATTATGATTATGCTAATTGAAGTTTCTTTATAGAGTTTTCTATTTTATATTGTGAATGTGCCAATTCATCAATGCAGTATTCTGTTAAAATTTGATAATTCACTAAAATTTGAGTCCACAAAAATTAGTACTTTTGCAGCTTTTGGAAATAACTTATTATTATTTATTAAGGTATATAATTTGTTTTCATAATATATATAAGGTTACTCAATTATACATTACCTGGTTGGTATGCATTTGTTTATGTTGGTCAGTGATAGTTTTTAGCTCACTTACCATAGAGTATCTTGTGGGCTTACATTACGGTACATAATGTATGCGATAGCATGTAGTCTGTTGTTGATTTTTTTATAAAAAAAATGTATAATGTGTATTATACATAGCATGTACATGTACCTTGCTGAGGTGAATGGCTATCAACTTTGTTCAAAAACATTACCTTGACCGACTTTCAAGGTCACATTGTTATGTTATGAAATTCAGATTATTTCTTTTAAATATCTGTTAGTTCTTGTACTTCACCTGTAGGTTGATGGTGTAATGAGCTACTAATCTGTCGGAATAAATGTCCTTTGCCCAGGTTGAAGGCCACGTGGATATATAGCACAAGTGAAAAATCTTTCAAGAAAGATCAATGATTAAGGTATAATATGTTAATGTTGGGCATGGAAGTAAAGTTTACATTGACGCATTATGAAGGTCACAGAGGTGATATGTGTTTGATCACAACACCATTCAATAACAAAGGGGCTATGGAGGCCGCTTTGGCCTCTTGTTATTTTATGAAGCATTGCAACAATTTCAGACTGAAGTGCTTGGCTATTAAATGGTTATAATTTGATATATTAATTCTGATTCATGTATAGATATATTTATATCACTTTAACAAATTGTTCTACAATTGCATTTTGTGTTCATGTATTTTATATTGTGATTTACAAACCTCAGATACTTAGAGTATTAAATGAGATATTTGACATAAGAATGTCAAATCTACCTTACTGCAACATATTTTCGAAAAAAGTTACACCGTACAAAACAAATAATTGAATGTCTTGTTTATGGTGGTTATTAGTCCCCTACCAGTGAAACCGGGGAGGGAGAGGGGGGACTATAGTTTTCCTCTCCGTCCATCTGTGTACGTACGTACGTAACACCAATGTTTGTCAGCGCTCTAGCGGCTTCATTCCTTGAGGGATTTTGATCAAACTTCACACAAATACAAAGGACCATAACATCTCAGACAAGTTAGAGTTTCAGGGTTGTTAGGGGACATGTATTGCTTTAGCAATTCTCAGTATGCTTGTTAGAATAGGGATGGTTTTTATAGAGCAGATAATGAAACAGATTCATGCTTTGGTATAGAATGAGTAAATAAAGATCACATACTGCTAGACGGCATAGTGAGGCTTCTGTATACTTAATCAAGTTGGCTTTTGTTAGATTTTGCTTTTGACGGCAGAAGTAAACAGGTGAATGGAGAATTGCATGACAAGTTTGAAGATTTTTTTTTTATGAAAGTGACTTCAAACAATTATTTACCTGTAGAAAACACCTTGCTTTGGTATGCATGCAAATCAAATCTGTTTGTAAAATTTGTTTGTAACTCTTATAGAAAAATTCTTTCAAAAGTTCATCTTTACAGAGTATAAATAGATAAGTACATAAAGAAGGACCTGTTATATGTAGTTCTACTCTTCAATGTGAAAATATAATATTTTCTCTTTTTTTTTGTCAAGTTTGACGTAAAATTCTTTATATTTTGAATGATGGAAGCCCTGATCATTCAAAAAAAAATCCCATATTCTAAGTTTTCGTGATAAGATTTTTATGTAAATTGGTATCATAAGTGCATAATGAGATTTGTCACCCTTCTAGTTTGTAACACTCTTTCTGATTGGATATCTTTAGATGTCTATACCTTAAGAGCGGGGTATATAAAAGCACGTGCCAGGGGAGATAACTCAAACTAGAATCTCTCAGCAAAACAACAAAGATGGCGTCCAACACACTTAAGCAATCGAAATTTGCCAATCATTCACAGGATGAAATAGCCTACCAGCAATCTAAAACGACAGCAAATTCAACGAAGCAAGAAATGAGGAGGGTGCTGATTACAAAGATGGTCGTGTATTGTTCGAAATATTGCTGAATTGGTGTCCGGTAGGGGTAGGGGCTATGTTGATAGCAGTCTAGTACAACTCAAACTCATAAAGTCTCTTATAATTTTTGCAGAAAAAAAAAGTAATAAAAGATTGTCAGGGTGACAAATTTGTTATCTCTAGGTTAGGCGGGGTCTACGGGCATCTTTGGTCTTTATAGACACCTGGCCTTCAGCTCGGCGTCTATAAAGACCAGACGGGGTAGACCTATCTGAGCCCGTAGACCCCGCCTAATCCAGAGATAGTTAATATTTTCACAGTACTATGTTATGATGGAGTCAAGTGTTTGACTAGTTACTTTTTACATACATGTATAAACTCACGTTTTATATGACCGATTATTGTCATCAAATAATAACAGAATTATATCACCAGACTTCCATATTAAATAATAGAGAGCCGAGATGTCAGAAGTTTTAGATTTTACCCAGAAATGCGTGTTTTTTCTTATTAATTCTTTACCGAAATGACAAACAAAGATCTTAAGGTAATAGGAGTGTATTGCTAAACGGAAACAGGAAGTACATCCCTAGTTGAAAATCCAATGTAGGGAGACAGTATCACAATTTCCGCATATTCTAATGTTTAATATT
>JAUMHH010156655.1:0-18302 GCA_032359455.1 Chlamys rubida | reverse complement strand
GTAGGCATACACACATAGGGAGATATTAGCCAGGTGACATAGGACTAGTAGCTAGCGCCTGATAAGGCAGCTCCTGCGAATTCCTCAAAATTGTATTGATTAATGTATCTATGTACTGTTAAGCGCTTTCGAGTGGCTTATGTTAGCTAGATAGGGCGCTACATCAAATGTTGTATAAGTGAACTCCAACAGATAAAATCAACCTGCCGTTTTTAAAACTAGAAACATCGAGTCAATGTGGCATACCACATGATTATGATACAACCAATGAGGATAAATGAAAAAAAATCGGTGTCGTCTAATATTTTTTTCTTGTTATTTGATAAATGGAGGTTATGAAAGGCTATTTTTGCGGCTTTAGCGTACCAGCAATTGGATAAATTATTACACTCACTTTTCGCTGCGGAAAAATCACTGTGTTAAAGTATGCTGTGTAATGATATTTGCCGGAACGAGAGCTGTAGTTAAACTGCGACAAAATGCAGCATTAGTAGTTTTTCTTGATAGATAAAATTTACACATGGTCGTTTACAAATGAATTGAATTTGACATTGAGAACCCATATTGTACCTCTATAATCATTTCTGTATGCTGTAGTGGTGAGTACTTACATGTACCTGGGTGTCAGGTATCTTTTAGCTTATTATTTCTAGCACAATGAGATATTGTCATTCAAAATTTACAATAGCACACGCATAGCTTACGATGACGATGCTGTTGAATGCTATCGATGATAATGATGATTTGATTATATTGTTTGCTAGAATTGTCATAATGATATTGGTATAGTGGATATTTCAACTTAAAGATTCTACTTCAAAAGGAGAATAACGAAAAAATAACCAATGTTCAGCAGTTTGAAGTTGATGAAATATTCGCTGTTTCGATGTCTGAGAAAGGATACATTCTCAATGTAAAAAGATGGACATAGGCGAGGAATGCCTACTCAATGTCTTAAATGGAGGATTTAAATATTTAGGCACTGAATGGTTATAATCAGTGATATATATTAAAAATATATCAATGCTATATGTGAATATTATACAGTTGTAATCAGTGATATATATGGTATATTAATCATATAAGTGAACATAATATAATTATAATCAGTAATTAGTGAAGATAGTGCATCAACATGTGTAAACATTACATATCAAAATAATATATAGAATAACAATAACATTTGTTAACATTATATAGTTATAATTTGTGATATATAAAGATACCTTACCAAAAACATTTGTAGACATTATTTACATGTAGTTATAATTTGTGATATATAAAGATACCTTACCAAAAACATTTGTAGACATTATATACATGTAGTTATACTTTGTGATATATAAAGATACCTTACCAAAAACATTTGTAGACATTATATACATGTAGTTATACTTTGTGATATATATAGATGATTTACCAAAAAAGGTAGACACAGTTTATTAACAATTTGTGTTATGTAAAGATTGTTTACCATCTTTATCATTTTTAAACATTTGCAAACATTTTATAGATTTAATATACATGTACGATAAAAATGTATAGCAATAACATCCGTAAACAGTACATAGTTATAATTTGTGATACATACATAATAATAATAATAATTAAGAAAGAACACATGAAAACATTTTTTAATATATCATTTGTGATATATAATGATAATTCACAAAAAAACATCTGAACATTTCATAGACATTCTTTGTGATATATAATAACTATCCCCAAAAAGAGCATATAAAAACATTTTATAGATATCATTTGTGATATATAATGAAAATTCACACAAAACAAAACTTTGTGACATATAAGCTAATTCACAAAAACACATTTGAAAACGTTCTATAGATATAATTTGTGATAAATAATGATAATTCACACACACACACAGATAAAACATATGAAAATATTATAAAAATATAATGTATGATATATAAAGATTATTTACCAAATACATCCGTAAACATTATATAGTTAAAATGTGATAAATTGAGATAATTCACCAAAAACATATGTAAACATATACAATTATACACAGTTATAATTTGTGATATATAGTATGAAACAATAACATTTTGAAACATATAGTTATAAATTTTTATATATAATATGTAACAATGACATCTGTAAACATTATATAATTATAATCATAATCATGTTATGTAGAAAGTTTACCAATGACTATAAACAAATGGTCAGAGTTAATAAACATTGAACTATTTCCTTCCTTAGAATGTCAAATGAATGTATTTTTTACCAAAGTAATTGAACAAACTAATAACGGATTCTCAGAGATTTTCCAAAACATTTCTTTGCAAATAAACCGAAGAATGATGAATTTGGAAATTTCTTGTTTCGTCTTTCTGTCGCCTTATTAATCGTTTTGTTAGCTAAACGTCCTCCTCAATAATTGCAATAAAATAATGTCAATGCTATTACAAATCGCGATCGTGATATATTCTCTTGCTCATAAAATAAATTTGACTTTCAATAGAAAACAGTTAAATGGACTGTTATCAACGATTGACCACAATACACTTATATTTTCTATGTTTGTGCTAGCCATTATGTGATTTGTCCTGTGTTTAGCAACTTTGGAATAATTGAATAAAGTAACACTTTGATTTAAATTACATAATAAAACAAAAAAACAAAACAAGGATGTTTCATTTTCGGAAGAAAATCACATGCAACTAATAACTGATTGTAGATCGTAAATCAAAATATGTTTTTTTTTTCAAATACAATATTCTGTAAAAGTGGCGATTTGAGTGCTATGGAATTAGTCGGGTTTATTTTTTCATGGATTACGTTAGCACGAAAATATCCACTTGCGAGTAGATATATGTAGATTAAAGATATATAGAGTATAAAGATTAAAGAACCATTTCCAACTTGAAAATGTTCCGCGATCATTGAAGGAGTCGCCTTACGAATATTTATCGTTTACAGTACTTACAAGATAATGGGCTTCAACACATCAATAAGAAAACAAATAGTTCCTAATCAGTGATATTATAAACTTTATGCAGGAAACAATTGAATGTACTACTTCTATATAGTATAATGGAGGGTATTAAATTCATACAAGTAAAACTTAATAATTTAAATATGAATATTCCAAACTGGTTACATGAACCAATATTGCAGGCATGTCACTTATATAAAGAACAGTGTTACAGTAGAACGTGAAATAATAATTCACTAATTGAAAATCATTTGCAAATATAAAACCCTTACAGTCGATGGGATTTAAAAATGGTTTTTAAATCTATTGAAAAAAACAAGGTATACAATAACAAATTCGAAACACACACAAAATCTGGATAAAGCATGGCTCAAGATATCCTTGACTATGTCTTCTTTCTATTTGTCATTTGTATTAATAAAGGCAAGAATGAGAAGAAACTTCTTACAGCGAAGTTGAAAATGACCGAAACAAAAAAAGGCAATTTCAAGTTATTATTTTTACAAGTCAGTAGAGATGAAATAAAACAACTTACCCAATATTAAGCAACAACACTTACTAAGGGTACAGTATATGCTTTCAAAATATATACAAAATGAAAGTTTTCGTATAAAAGATTTTATGTCAAGGCTGAAAATGAATGTAACACTACGTTTCTCTAATACAGAAATAGCCTGTTTACTACTTCTTAGAAAACCAAAAATCCTAATAACAAACGTTTCCTCTGGTACATCGACGTGGTCATTCTTTTCGTCGCCCCTTCCAATTTTCTTAATTTTCTTCGGTAGCCCGAGGCTCAACGTTTCCTGTCCTCCAATTTCCTTCGGTAACCCGAGGTTCAGCTTTTCCTGCCCAGTTTACTTCGGTAACACGAGGCTCAGCTTTTCCTGTCCTCCAGTTTCTGTCGGTTGCCCTAGGCTTTGCTTTTCCTGTGTTCCAGTTCCTTTCAGTTGCCCTAGGCTCAGCTTTTCCTGTCCTCCAGTTTCTGTCGGTTGCCCTAGGTTTACCTTGTCCTGGCCGCCAGTTCCTGTCGGTTACCCGAGTTCCAACATCTCCTGTCCCCCAATTCCCTTCGGTTTCCCTGAGATCGAAATCTCCTGTCCCCAACTTATTTTTGGTTTCCCAAAGGTCATCATCTTCTGTCCCCCCGTATCTGCTTTTCACTGTTCGCCTTTTATCACCCAATTGCGACAAAAATTGACTTTGTGGTCTTTCTGGTCCTCCAGTAAACTCACACAAGGTAGCTACATATGGCTCCAGCTGTTTGAAAAAAAGATGATACATCAAATGTGCAAGGACAAGGTTGTGACGGAATAAAGACTCTAACGTTAGGGGTAATTTACTTGTTATTGCTAGTTATAAAAAAATCGTACGTTTGCTGAGTGCTTATTGAATATCGTGTGATATATGGGTTCAGCTAATCAATTGATGGGTTGCATAAATGTAATTTAAATACACTTCACACATGCATTATTATATGATAGAAAAATGTATAAATACTACTGTTTATAACAAAAAATTACGTCACATGATATTTTAAAACACGAAGCTGGTCTTGAAAATGGTGTATTAATTCGTTCAAATAAAAAAAACATACCGGCATATCTATATGCAAATATATATGAGGAATATATAGTCATTTGACTGCAGATGGAGTATTAGTTAATTGAGACTGCATTTTGAAGATGTATATCCGGAAGTAGTAAGACCATCATATAGAAATATTCCCGATTAATTCACACCTACCCCAGTACTTTGCTCTAATTGCTGTCTTCTCTCTTGTCGTCTTCGTATGCTACCATCTTTGTCGTTCACTTTCTTTGATGCAATCTGATTGCGTATTTCTTTCATAAGGTGAAGCTATCAAAAAACAGAAACGAAGCAGTTAAACATAAATCAACAGGAACGGAAATGTTTAAACTGAATATACAAGTTGAAATACAGTGGACAAACCGTATCAATACCATAGTTTAAGTCAGCCTTGTTGTATGTACAATGTAAGAAGGTATAAGGAAGTGGACAGGTATATTTCTCTAGGTTGAGATATATAGGCCTAGTCGAGTGGAACTAGAAACGTTCTAAAGCCCAACATTTCGTACTTCTGTTTACTGTAACTGTTTTATTATACTAATCAAAGCACTATTCTTACTTTGGTTTAAAACAAAACCTATTAAACGCTCATGCTTTCGGCTGCAATTATGTCTCACGGTTGGTAAATACTGGGTCGAGTCAGACCATTTCAAGCTCCACCCACATTTCCGTGAGAATGTTACGGTAACTGACGAGGGAGAGTTAGTCTGCATAGGTGTTTTCGATTTTGGACTAACACAGAGCTGATAAAGAATTAACATTTTGGGCAGGTAAATAAGGGCAAACAATGGAATACAGTTATTTCATTTTTGTATACATTAAATCAAACAGAAGTATATTTAATTACTATAGCACTCTTTCTCCTCTAACGACTCGCACTATCTTACCATCTCAACAGTCCAGTTGGTCCCAGATGAACATTCCAGACAACTATCTCCTGCATAGGATGAAGGTCGGACATGACCTTTGAAATAGATGCAAAGAATTGTAAACGAAGAAACAATTAACATTAAATTTGAAATTTCCTATAAAAAACATTCTAGTGTGGGAAATCAACTGATCGCTTTTGATTTGTTTTAAAAGTTTTCTTTATTTACTTTTGTTCTTTTGTTTTTATGCATGTCAACCTTTGCAAGTAAATATATATGAATTAAAAAAACAAACATTTTTATTAAAAGAATTAAATACAAGAAGGTAAAATAAATTCAAATAAAAAACATTTGAATAAAAGAGAATACATATAACATATATACATACATAGATTAAAATAAAAAGTATCCAAGATATACCGCTAGAGGTCTCTGCTTTCTAAAGTTTGTTCAGGCGGACTGATGTGATATATATATATATGACTTAAAACAAAGTTTACATATCTAAGAGTTACAAAACTCGTTCAAATAAAGGGGACCTAAGGTAAATATGATGTAGTCGCATCCCAAAACGAACAAAATTACGGGGTTATGTCAACATTATACTTACCTTTAATGCAGCATGTCCAGTCGTCTAAATGTATGTTGACACCTCGCAGCTTCGGACAGTCAAGCGACTGGATGGCCTCGGATGAGTCCGTAAGGAACGGCAACAGAACTTCACGGAATTTCGATAGATCACTTTGCGTGAACGTCTGTTTTGTTAGAACAAAAATCTCCACTTCCGTCTGCGTCTGGAGTTCTGTTGTTATTGCCTCGGTTGCAATGCTGGTTTTGTGGTTCATGTGTTGTCTTTTAAGTGAATGTTTATTGCTTTTATCACCATTTTCGCCTTCGATTTGGACGTTATCGTCGTCAATGTCGTCAATGTCGTCGTCGTCGGCGGCGTCATCATCATCATCGTCTTGATGATCACCATCTGCAGCATCATCATCAGAATCGTCGTCCGATCCATCACTGTCATCAGACTCGTTGCCTTTTGAGTACATGTGCATCAGCAAATCAACAGCAGTTAACTTCCGCAATTGTTCATTAAAGGTAGCAAACTCCTTGGATCGTGTTGCAATGGGAAGGTCATCCAGAAACGCCGACGAACTTTGTATTGTGTACCTTAGCCATTCCTGCGATTTAATATGACGATTGTTGTCTGTGTCGAGATTTTCGTTGAGGTACAAGAAAGTGCTCAGCCTCCGTAAGTATGTTCGGATGTCTGAGACTCCCCCTGCTACCATTGGGAATCGTTGATGTTTAGTACAGCCTTCTAAACATGATAACAGGATCTTTTTGACAGCGTCTATGGCATGCCATTGCTGTTTCAGCTGATGAATATATCTCGGATGCCAATGAATAACTTTGCCGCAAGATGGACATCGCAAAACACTGAAACCGTTTTCGGTATCTTCATTTAACAGTTTATCTAACAACGAAGCATCATGCTCATGGCCACAGTCTAAAAGTCTTACCAGACGTATGTCCTCGTTGCATGTCTGAGTGAACTCATTTCGTCTGTCAGGCTCACATACAATGCAGAGACTCGGACAAGGTTCGCCACAGTAACCCGTGCACGGATGCGAACATTTCAACATTAGTGGGCACCGAAGATTACACGGAGGCCTGTTACATTCCTCATGACATAAGCGAGAACAGTTGTGATGAGGACACTGTAGAGAGCACGCGTCTTTGCAGGGCGGGCAGTCTTGTGAGCAAGGATGTTCACATTTGCGATGCGGGCAGTATCTTTCACATTGGTTGGAACAAATGGAACAGAATCCGCATGTTGTACTCTTGCACTGATGGCCGCACACGAGACGTTTGTTGCATGGTTGTGTGCAATTTGCGTGGACAAGTTTCTCTGAGCAGTCGTCGTCTTTTCCAGTACAGGGATGTCCACATGATAAGATGTGAGAACAGCATCCGTCTGAACATTGCCGCACAGTCTCGGACAAATGACACTGAGTCGTTTCAGAATGGCCACACGCAAAATGCAATGTCACTTCGGTAAAACATGTCAGCTTACATTTGTATAATCTTTCAGCTTTTACCATTTCAACTCCATGCATGTTTTCCTCACAAGAAATCGTCTTTTGATGTCCACATTTTGTTAAAGTAATGGTCTGGAGACACTGCAGATATAGTGCTGATGCCCAACAGAACATTTCTGTTACATGTCCACATTTCGGAAACTTCTTTGTTATCCTCATCATGCAAGTTACTGGGGAATCCATTTTGTTGCAAGGGACAAGCTGTTGATGGCCGCATGGCAGGGTCTTTAATACATTCACAGTACACGTAACGTTGCTTGCTGAACACTCCTGATCTTGTTTGTGTCCACAGACGAGTGTCTTGTGCACGATAGTTTTGCATAGCATGGAGCGTGAGGGGGTCAATGAGCACATCATCGCAACCATGTGACCACACAGAGGGTGTTTTTTGGGAACAATTTCCTGACATTGTTGCGTCTGAGGGAACTCTTTGCATTTCATGTCTTGTGCATGACCACACAGAGGGATTACTTTAGAAACAATCTCTTCACAGGGTACTTGCAACCACGCCGGGTCGTCTTCTGAGTGGCATTCTATCATCAATTGATGCCCACATTTCGGCAATGTCTTCTCAATTAGAAATTCACACTTACAGGGAGTTTGAAAGTGACACAGTTTGCCGCAAGAGTGCCCATGATGACACTGGAAGGTGCAGGGCTTTATACAGTTAGCATACCGAGAACCACGACACATAACTTCCTCAACATGCATGCACAGGAATGTTTTTGCTATGAGTTCCTGACATAAGTTTTCGCTTTGATATGTTTTTGAATCTTCGTGACAGGCAATTTGATAACGGTGTCCACATGCCCCACGAACAAGTGACACTTTCTGTTGACATTTAAAGTCGAAGTTTACGTTCGAACAGGGCAATTCTGCAGTGTGTACGCAGTCCACCAGTTTTTTTGTGACTAAAACTTCACAGGAGTTCCTAGCTGGATCCGCATGGCACTTCATTTCAGCTTTGTGACCACAGGGGAGAACTTTATTCACAAAGACAGAACAAACACAAACTTCCGAAAATTCATAACACCGCACAGTTGCGACATGCCCGCAAGGAAGTGGTTTCTTCATCAATTTTTGACAGTTGCATAACTTCCCTAGGTGACATGGTTTATTACAAGGATGACCATTAGGGCAAGTCTCAGTACATACCTTCTTGCATTTATATGCGGTATGTTGTCTGTCCATTGGATGGCAAGCCAGACGACAGGAATGACCACACGGTAGTATGAATCCACACGGTATCTGACATCCGCCACCAGGTGCTCTGGCGAAGTCTGCAGATGCTGTCACCTGTACACCGTCTTCATGTGGGTGATTTTGGCAAAAAAGAGGCAGGGAATCACCGAACTGCTCTGCTTGTTTGACTTTGTTTACAATATGTGACCATTGTGAACTGTGTGCAACAAACATGTCAAAGTTTCCAATGACATACAGTCCTTTCTTGGCTCGGGAGAGAGCGACACATATCCTGTTCGACCTGGAGAGAAACCCAATCTTTCCTTCTTTATTGCTTCGGACGAGTGACAGCAGAATTATATCGTTTTCCTCTCCCTGAAAGTTGTCTATGGCAACAGTTTTGACGCCCTCGAATTTACCTTTCGGCATGCATTGACGAATAGAAAACATCTGACCAGTGTAGGCAGCCAACACTGTAATCTGATTGCCCTCGTATCCTTGCTTCAGCAAATATCTGCACAACTCAGAGATAAACTGTGCCTCGTGCATGTTTGAATAGCTTCTAGTGTCATCTGCGTAATCCTCAGGACGGTTGTGATTTATGAAGAAGACGTCTTTTTTCACTCCCTTGATATGCTCATAATCCAGAACATTTTCATTATCCTCCAAAACAGGGTATATATCCCGAACAAGTGTTGATATCTCTTGCCGCATTCTATGTTGCCGTTGTAGACAATGGTTTTCGATTCCATTATTCAACATGCGTTCAAACATTGAAAGAGACAGGTTGTATTTCATGGCCAGTTGCATGACTGAAGGTTTCGGCTCTAGTTGTTTATGATCCCCTATCAGAATGAGGTGTTCACACTTTGGACTGAGAGCGGTGACAATGTGGGCCTCTAACACTTCCGCAGCCTCTTCTACAATTACGATCTTTGGACCGAGTTCTTGGAGAATGTCATGATAACGCGCGGCACCTGTTGTCGTCATGGCAATGACTGTTGATTTTTTGAAAATTCTTGCATCTAATTCCTTTTTCTCTTTTTTGTAATCCTTCATAATTTGCAAGTGTTCTTTTTCTACGTGCGGCATTTGTTCAAGTTGCATTTTCTTGTATGTGTCAACCCAGAAACGATACAGCCTCCATCGTCTTCCTAGCTTGAGCTTGTTCAGACTTCCACGGAGTGATTTGACTTCCATTGCTCTCATCATATTCACAGAACACAATTTCGACAATGTGATGTCTGCTTCCTGCTTCAAAAATGATTTCAATGCGTCATCTATTTGTGGCATATTCTTATGTTTTGGTTTCATGATATTTTTAATTTCTTCCTTGATATCAAGCCCAATCTTCACTTGGGTTGCTAAATGAAGGTCGTCGTCGTCAATACGCCTCTCTTCTTCAGCTTTATCGGCTTCTGTGTCTATGACATCCTGATTGGCTGTAGTTTGTCGATTGGCGTGGTCATGCTTTGGTTGTTTTGTTGTTTTAAGTGATTTCCTGTATGCTTGACTGGCCTTTTTTAGCCATGGGGTTTTCCCTGCCTGTAGCCACTGGTAAAGTTTTTGAGATGATGCATGGGGTGTATCACAGACGAATGCATTCGCGTGCTTTTGCGACATGACAGGCATAAGTATCTCGAATTCCAGTATTGTGGTTTGCAGGTTTCGTAAGCTGATATAGATCGTTAACAGTTGAGTGTGTAGCTGGGTTGCAGTCTTTCTCAGCTTTGCAAGTTTAGTGTAGTCACAGTGAAGGTCTTTTTTGTGATTTTTCAGGTTGAAAGGCTCGATTGTAGGATTTTTACATTGACTGCCTACTCGCACAATTTCATTTTGCAAGAGCTCCTGGTTTCCGCCTTCAAAACAACCAACAATTCCTTCCAGGAATTGATCGAGGGCATGGTTTGTGAAACAAACTACAAGCATTTGGTTATTCTTTTGATCTGAGTTTTTTTCCAATGGTCTAGTATTTAATAAACCTGCCTCCTCTGTTTTGAAAGGCTGACTCCATACGTTTTTGTTATGCAGGAGAGTTTTTACAATCTGGATGCCAACATGTGTTTTTCCAGTGCCTGGTGGACCTTGTATAAGAACAAACTCCTGCGTTAGGGCAGCATGGTAAGCCACGTACTGGGACTGGTCGAGGTGGAGAACATCAGCCGTTGGCCACTGGCTCATAGGGTCATGTAGTCTTACTTGGAGAATATGTTCTGTTTTCCTTTCAGTATCCAATGCAGTTGTCAGCAGTCGGCCGGAAGCAATTGGCTCCAAGTCGTATTTTGGAGAATCCTTTTGTAGGTACCCAGGTGGATTCATGCTGTTTTTACAATCAACGATGTATTGTTCTAACGGGAGTTGTTCTATGCTCTGCAGACCTTCCAGAACGTGCCGGTACATTTCGAAGAAAGCAGAAGATTCAACCATAGTATATTTAGTATTGAGTTGAATCTCGGCAATAGTGGGGAATATAACAGGAAAGGTGTATGATTCGGCGAGCATTTGTCTGTCCGGGCTTTCAACTACAGCAAATTCCATTGTATGGAAGTTATCGGCCGAGAAACAAAGAAGAGATCCATGCAGAAGTCTTTTGCTAGACTCCCAATAAATTGTCTGGGCATGTTGACTATCAAGTGTAACTTCGAATAGTTCTCCTTCCAAATGGTGGCCATGTTTTTTCACTTCTACATTCCTGTAAAGCCTCCCGTTCTGAAGTCGGCGAACATGGTATCCAGTGCTCGTCTCTTGCACGTACTGGGTGATGCCTTCGCGTAAGGGACAGATGCAGTCTTCTCTTAATAGGCGGAACTGGACGTCCAAGTAATGATTCAGGTCGTCGTAGCCACCACGTGATTTATTTTTACGTAGAAATGCACCGCGAGATCTTAAAAAGATATCGACAACTCTGGGTAGTATTGGGATGTTACGGAAGTCGTCTGGCGGGGCTTGTCTCTCAAACGGAAACCGATGATCCTCTGGAGAACACGACACTAATACCTTCATGACATTGTCTCTCATTTCTGATAACTTTTCTGACAATTTTACAACACGTTGCCGTTGTTCGTCTGTAGATGTCATAAGTATGTCTTCTGTTTTTTTCTTTAGGATGATAATCAGAGAAAAGGCGTTGTTGAACAAGTTTGGAAGCAGCTGATCCACTTGGTGAAGTATTTCAACTAAATTATCAATAAATCTGAGAGCGTCTTCTCCTTCAGTATGGCATGTAAACGTTGATGACGTAGCTACCAGCTCGCACTTGAAGAACTTTGAACCAACCAGGATGGTGAGGAGGTCTACGACTCCTACTGCATTCGTCTTGCACTGTGAGGCCTTTAGCAGGACTAACACCATATGTGTCACGTAATCAGGTGCTAGTCCGGGCCGACTTAAGGTCAACTCTGTCTGCTGTCTCTCTTTGGTAACTAGGAAATCCAGGACATCTGCGCATGTCTCCGATTCGGTGAGTAACGATGTCAACTGATCGCCAGTGAAAATTTGTGGTGCTTTTCCCCATGCCATTTTAAAATCCTGTCGGTATGAGGGATATTATCTACTTACAGTTTCATGTCGTTGTAGTTAAGCTTCTGTTTTCGCTTGAATGCACACCATCTGTAATAGAAACACCGTATGTCATTTAGTCTATCTCGTCTTTGAGTGTTGTGGTATACAAATGAGTGTATTAAGAATTCTCGTATCACTGCCAAAAACTGTAACTATGGAATCAAAACGTTTTTCCAGCAAGACTATTGCTTTGATAACCATTTCAGGGGAAACGTATGCCTTGTGGGTTTTTTTTATGCAAAATTAATAAAGAAGGAAAAAAAAAGAAAAAAGAAAACGGTAAAAACAATCAGCAAGTGATCGAAGTGAGAATTAGTTTCATTTAATGTACGAAAGTGTAACGAAGTAAAGTATTCAATATCGTGCTATCTAAATAACTATTTCAGATATAGAGGATATGTCATAAGTTTCCCTTCATATTAAAATTATGATACAAGTTTTGGATTTTTCATGTTTGCGAGCCTCTGTCAATTCAAAAATTGAAAACAAGTATCATAAATATAGATATGTTGACAAACGAATGGCAGATTCCTTTTATGATATTAAAAATTTGAAAAACCGTAAACGAGTTTCATAATCTTATTTGAAGGGAAACAAATGAAAGATTCTTTTTATCATGTAATACAAAGTTCCTATGCAGTGTCATAAAGCCATCACATAAGTCATGTTTACATAACGTGTGTAATATCACTCCGGAAATGACGTCACAATCGAATTGTGTTGACTCAATATTGAAAAAGTCATATTATAAACGAACGTATTTCAGCGTTCTCAAAGTTTAGCGCATTATCGAATTTTGATAGATTAGCGATTTTATGAATTAGCAAACCCCAAATATATTCAATAGAAAAAAATACAATAATTTCGATAAGCGCTTTCATAATTTAGCGCTAAAATTATAGCACGAAAAGCGTTACAATGAGACTGTCGTTAAAATGTTTACAGTATTACAAATATTAAATATGTTTCCTAAACATATAATTGACTGATTACAATATGTATTGCAATCATGATTCCTCTACAACTACGGTAGAACGTTGTTACACTGCCATCATTTTCCAAAGAAATGTTGGCGTTATAAAGGGTTTAATGATAAACAAGGTAAGCGAATAAAGGAGTTATTTAGAAAAAGGAAAAAAACATTAAAATATGGTCTCGAGTTCAAACCCAAATTTCATGTTCTAATCGCCAGTATAGCCACTCAAAACAACGTACTACATGTATCCCCTAAATCAATATAAAACATCAATGCAATTCATTGTTGAATATTTTGTATAGAGTATTCGGTCCATAGTTTTCCGTAGGCGGCAGTACTGTGAGTTATAATGCACTACACGTTATTTTACAGCAATCGTTGTGTGAAGGGAACATGTTTATAACCATACAAATGAAAAACCTGCTAAGCATTAAGAAAATCAATCCCCTGTAGTGATGTCTTTCAATACTGATATTTGACAGCTATGAAATATATTATTTAGTGTGTATAGCGTGCGTCATAACTTCAGTTTATTAGTTTAGTGTTGTTGCGTTGAGGATAGTTATAGTTATTCCTTACAATTACATTTTAAAATTCAGACAACACTTTTAAGTCAATACCTATATATTCGTTAATGACAAAAACAAAACAAAAAATGTTTTGCACAAAAAATCCCATTGCATTATAATTTCGGCGCCGAGCAATTTTGACCAATCAAGTTAGAATTACAAATGTCGCGTCAAACATTGGGAGTTATGACGTCATCACTTTTTGTGCACTTTTTAAAACAAGAGGCCCAGGGGCCTTAATAGCTCACCTATTTAAAACCTGCTGAGTACCATACAGGTTTATCAAAGGAGTACAAGAAACAAAGTTGCAAGAAGAACTACATATAAATCTGTTTTATCAGTTTATACAAAATTGATTCTTTTGTCCCTAAGCATGCTTCAGACTAAATTTGGTTTAAATATCTTCGGGCCAGGTGAGCTAAAAAGGTTACATGATAAGTTACCTGACAAAATCTACCTTTAGATAAATAACTGACGTTGAATTACATAATATATAGAATGCAGTTTCCACTGTGTGTTTACGTTTGAGTTTACCTGTTATCAGTTGAAGTAAAAATATCATAACGAAGATTATACGACTGAAATACTTGGCTCAAGTTCAAATGTGCACGAAGAAGCAGTTAACCGACCAATAAATCAACAAGATAGTTTGTATACATAAAACTGAACGATAATACATTATCTCCAATTATGTTGTGTCAAATAGTAATCAAAGTCTGATCGAATAAAAGATTGAGATATGGAAGTGAAAATTTGGAATGCATCATTGGCTTCTATCACTTTTTTTTCACGTTTATTTGATTTTGAAAAAAAAAACAGAGTTAAAATGGTATCAGAATGGAATGTGGGGAACGGTAATATTGTCAAGATATAAAGGTGTTCTCACCTCTTCACGTCGGCATGTTAGGCTCTTTGCACGGACGTAATGTACATATCATAATTTATTTATTCATTTATGTGCACATTTAGATGATTATCTTGTTGCTTAATGTATAATGGTGATGGTAAGCCTTTTTTGCAATATACCGGAACACTTCATATTTGTACACAAAATACACGTCGGCGATACACCAGAACGCTACATATATGTACACACAAGACTCGTCAGGAATACACTGGAATGCTACACATACACACACACACACGACACGTCGGCAATATACCGGAACGCTACATATATGTACACACAAGACTCGTCAGGAATACACTGAAATGCTACACATATACACACACGACATGTCGGCAATATACCGAAACGCTACATATATGTACACACACGACACGTCGGCAATATACCGGAACACTACATATATGTACACACACGACACGTCGGCAATATACCGGAACACTTTATATATGTACACACACGACACGTCGGCGATACATCAGAACACTACATACATTTACACACACGACACGTCGGCAATATACTGGAAAGTTACATACATCTAAGACGAGCCAGATTTAGGTTGAGGAGGTAAACGTTGTGCCCCGAGAGAAAATACCCCATCAATCTGGCGACTGCCCTACATAGGTCTCGAACCCGCTACTCAGGGGTGGAGGGCTAGAGATCGTTGACAGTGAGACGCCTTATCCAGTTGGCCACCACGGCCCCTAACCGAAACGCTACATACATGTATATTTTACACAATACAAGTCGGCAATAGACCGGAACGCTACTTATATATATACAATCAATACATAAAAACTGACATATAAAACTTACACACGAAACATTTACCCGACACTCAGAAGTCGACAGAAACAACGTCGGCCATAAATCGGCAAACTACATACGACATAATCAAAACTCCCAAAAGGATCTAAATATGAAATTTCAGGGAGTTGTACGTCTTTTTTTTGTGACTGGCATACACTTACGGTCAAACGAGTCCATCCACTAGCAGAAATTACGCGATTTGTCCCATAACGTCTCTAGAAAAAGGACAGCCTGGAGTCGAGTATCTGATCATGGCGGCTAGAGGAGTGACAGTTCACGTACATGTACACAAGCAGGTAACTATACCCGTTGTAGCCTATGACGATTTATATGTATTGATAACCTTCTTGGAAGTTAATCACGGGAGCCTACTACTGTCAATGTAGACTGTTTATGTTTGAAAACACTTTGTACTTTCGCTTTCATTTTCTGTGTAGTACATGTATATGCTGTTTTCGTTTTCATTTTCGGCGTACATGTACATAACGCTGTTTTCTGTGTTCTTTTATAATGTATTGTAAATGCATTTAATGTTTTTTTCCCTGTCAAAATATGGTTTATGATAAAACGCACAACAACGCAATCGTTATGTGTCGTTTACTCATGTTTACGGTGTCTGTCACTATATCACTATACCATTTTAAACTAACAATGGATGCGAGGAGACATTATTTATGTATTGGAGATTATTAACAAGATATTTGATGAGAGAATCAGCAATGGACTTTTTGTTTATCAATAACTCGCGATCATTCACAAAAATAAATATAAACCATTGAAATTTAGATCTCAGAAAATTAAGTTTCTACTTCAGGAAACCGTTCGCATGATCAAGCATGGATTATATGCTTAAACGAACTTTCTTGTAACCCACTTAAATCATGTCAAACGATCAAAATGTCAAATGTTAACACTGAAAACAGTGTTTGGCTTTAAGTCCCCCCCCCCCCCCCCAAATCATTAACAGAATATGATACTATCATTATTTGATAACCGGATAAAGAAATTAGTAGGCTGGAGCTTGAGAACGGTTTCATGAATACGGGTCCTAGACTGTACGAATATGGAACAGCTTCCCACACAACCTACAATTAAAGATTTCGAGGTCAATTTAGATGAACACAAGAAAAATATGGATATGAAATATGATCACTTGGCAAATTTATAAGTGTTTTACATGTATGATAAAATTGAATGTTAATTTATTAAATTATGTATTGTATTATTGATATGGATATCAAGGGACATATATATCTGCGTCCATTTCTTTTCCTATAAAATCCTATTAAATATATTGCAAATTTTTTACAAAAGATTGGCTGTCGTCTGCTAAGCAGGTTGAGTCTCATTTACTCAAACACACTGACGTTTAACAACTCGTAAGTAACCAACTGTTTGTGGGTGTTTTTTCGGATACCTACTTATTTTGTATCGAACCCGAAGGAGGAGATTATTTTCAAATATTTCCATTTGCTCTGCATTGCCACCTTACCAAACAAAATAGAAAGATATTAGATCATAATTCTCACATAATTCCCATTAGTGTAGTGATATGAAGAACATGTTTGTGACGTCGTGACTAAATGACGTCGTCGTTTTGACCGATGATCAATGTAACTCGCAACAATTCATGTAGTTATGTTGTATAAAAGGTAAATATTCTCACGGTGGAATTTATTGATTAAATTGTTGAAATTAAATTGATCATTTTGTGTTTATTTCCACGAACTATATTTTTTGCCGGGAACGGTTGCGTGTTCTCGTGACGTCACAAGAACAGGTCCCATTGACAGACAGCGCGAACTTTGACTTTGAAACGCGATAACAGGTTGGAAATCTAAGAAAAACTTAAATTAAAAATGGAAATATAAGTATTTAACTGCATTCTTTGGAAAGTTATTGTCCTATGATTCCCACAGGAATCATAACGCGCTAACGCGCGTTATTCAATTTGTCTGCAATCCAGTGAGAATTACAGGACAATAACTTTCCGAAGAATGCAGTTAAATACTTATATTTCCGTTTTTAATTTAAGTTTTTCTTAGATTTCCAACCTGTTATCGTTTCAAAGTCGCGAAGAAGGCAGTTTAATGCTTAAATATCATAAATGTATTATACTTTCAAATGATTGTAAAATCTATTTTTTGTTCAGAATAAAATCTATGTATCTATGTGAATAAGAGGTATTTAGCTAAACCAATCGAAACTGAGGTATATTTTGAATAAAATCGATATCCAACAACAAAAATAGGAGAACAATGAAAGCGCTTCCAGCGAAACGTTATTCCTTGTGTAGTATTTCAAAAGTACACAAAATACATGGGGTTGTATGTCTTTTCTAATCAAGGTGTATTAAATATGTAATTTACGACCCCCGTTTCAAGTTATAACGAAACGTTACTTAGGCTGTTCTAGGGAAAAAATGTTGTTTTTAACCTCACAAATCTCTTCTATGCGAACATATCTGCGACTTAATTATGGTTATAATTGATATGTGTCGATAGTTTGTGTCTGTCAAAGGAGAAAGAGAAATACAACGGCCAGACCAGGATTCCCGCCCGGGACCTTCCGAACTCTACAAGGACGCTCTACAAATTGAGCTACCTGGTACCTGGTTCTCTGAGAAGAAGAGTTGAATCGTGTTAATCTAGAAAAGTTCCATCACTTATTTAAACTAACTCTTCTCTGAGAGA
Source organism: Chlamys rubida (assembly GCA_032359455.1). Classification (NCBI taxonomy): domain Eukaryota; kingdom Metazoa; phylum Mollusca; class Bivalvia; order Pectinida; family Pectinidae; genus Chlamys; species Chlamys rubida. The sequence continues at coordinate 72 of JAUMHH010156655.1, read as the reverse complement.
AAGACTTGAACCGCTTTAATACAGAAAAGTAGCGTCACTTATTTAAATTAACTCTTCTCTGAGAGAAAGACT
>JAUMHH010156644.1:0-18302 GCA_032359455.1 Chlamys rubida | reverse complement strand
ATACATATAACAACAAAACAGAACATTTATAATGCAGATTGTCAATTTCAAGCAGTTAACGCGCGGATGAATACATCGCATTGTAAAAATTCCGCGAAATGGCACTTAAAGGTGCAAGACAGATCGGACGAGAGAGAAAAATCTAGCATGGGGTATGACGTGGGATATCTCTGTCTGAGGTCCGGGAATACTAGACATCTAGCTATATGTCAAAATGTATAATTCTGGTGTTAGGCCGGACCAGAGGAAACTCGGGCTAGGCCATGTCGTAAAGAAAATGTTTAAGATTGTGACGACAACTGTATTCCGCTGCATGGTAGCATCAGGCAACTTATGTCAGTTTTTAATTCTTCTGTATCTCCCTCTAATCGGAACAGGAAGAGGATACATTTATTCTGCTTCACCGATCATTGTAACAGTTACATTGTAGGATCTTTCTCTCACTTTTTGCTTGTTTGTGTCTACACTATTTTTTAACAACACACGCAGATGCTTCCTTATCATATGGCACAACTTTCAGGTATTCATTGCTATGCGTCTCCCTATATGGTTTGATGTACTGGGCGTGGTGTCGTATAAGCAGCAACTGCTTCAATGTGTGTAGCGTAAACGTACGTACTGGAGCTGGTATGTTGTTGTCGTTGCCTCCTTGTGATAGCGTGGAGTGCTATCTCACCGAAACACTATATGCTGAAGACACCCAGCATATTATTCCACTCCGTCACATTATACTGACATCAAGTAAACCAGTCGTTGTTTACCCTGAATGCTTAACATTTAGCACGATTAAAACCCACCATTTTCCATGGACTTTTGTATATCTCGGCCTGGAGAGCCTTCCTCACCTGGTCGAAAATTCTGCTATACAGTGCCATTATACTCTATATCATGTGCTGCATTGCATAGACAAATTCTCCGCACATCCCAAGTGTTACAATGGGGACAGCAGATCAATGTTGGTTTCGTCAATGCCCCATAACAATGAAAACAAGAAAACGAATTCGAAGGCCCCAACATTAGTGATATAGTGGGATATGAAAGTGATGGATGTATTGTTCTTCGTCTGGTCCCTCTTCCTTGACCCGCCTGGAGTGGTTGTGTATTTCCAGTTCAGCTTTCAGTCAGATTCATCGAAACTTATACAAGCCCCTCCTCCTCCTTGACCACAGCATAGCAACGTGGCAATCCTTCGGGAGCGTCGCCTTTTAAGATATTATTGTTATTATGGTCTGTAAACATAAACACAGTTGACAGTATTTGTTATGTTGCATTATACACTACCCGTGTAAGCTAAGCTACCAATAGCGGCCAATTATATTTTACACCATCGCTTCTATAACAATTAAACATTCTTAAATATGAGCTATGAAAGGACCGTCTTAACGTTGAAAAGTGTCAAAAGTAACTTCATAAACACAGTATGTAGGTAGGTGCAGAAATACACATCTTTGATGTGTATGTGTGAGTGAATGAGTACGTGGTTCGTTCTGAAGTCACATGAATATTATTCGTCTTTGGTGTCTGATTAAGATCATTTGTTTTTTCACGTTTGCCTCTAACTACAAAGCAAAAGATCGCTGTATTATTTTTTAACTGGCGTTTGTCGCAGCAGAACCCCGCCTTTAAGAAACTAATAAGGAGTAAGAGCGTAATTACAATAGTCGCTTAAGCGATTTCCTCATTTTCGCGGTAAATGCAAGGTTTTTGTAGTTTTTCGTGGCAAAAAAAGCGCAAATATATCAATTTTAACGACGCCTTCTCGTGGTGACAGAGCGAAAAGGCGTCATTTAACCAAATATAATGGCGATTTTTCGCTCTGAAACCGGTCAGTTACAGCTCTAGGGCCGCCATATTACCAGGTAAGTAATATATTGGTTCTGACAGAGTATATGGTAAAAGTGCTTTTTACTTTGCTAAAGGGCTTATTGTTGGTATGTCTCTATTTAAGCTCAGTTGCCGCGAAAATGCAATGTTTAATTTTATTGAAATACTTTTTTTGCGCGTAGTATCCATGACAACGCAAGTTTAATGCTAAAAACTGCTGATTCGATTTGTCGCGAAGACAAAGTGAAAAAGCAAAAATGGTCGTAATCAGCAACCATGCCTGGCATATTAGTATTACGACTAATATTCACTCTCACCTAATTCTGGGACAATGTCGGATATTCCTGTCAGGTCATACATAACATACATCCAACGGAGACCTAGGCAGATATATGTATATACTATTATAATATCGGTTTATCTTAAGCAATGAAATGTGATATGGTTAAATAGTTACAATGTCGTTACGTCACAATCACTGGAAGCATGGACACCGATTGTAAGATTTCAACAATTTAGTTGACAACTTAACAATGAAAAGACATAAACATTACTTATAATTACTTACAATACTTTACCGAAAAAAAAACCCATCGAAATGCCACAGGTGTCTTAATTTCCAACACTCCAATGGCCTTTGATAAGGTCTCCTGAACATGTATAAATTCAAAATGACTTTGAAGTAATGTTATGAATGGTTTCTTTAGCAAAATATAACATTCACAAATATGTTACACGTAGTTTTCTTCTCTGCAGTCTTCGTTAACACTACTATTGTATTAACTCGAGATCTTGACAGATTTTACCAAGATGTCTCTCGGGTTATATATACATAATTAAGTAAATCTGGAAAAAGTCATGATAGATAAACAATAGAAAACTGAAACATTCTACAATTTTATTTACAATAACATAATCAGAAACACTTACCACCGATCTGACAACATTGCTACGTAGCTATGACAGTCTAAAACTAGCAGGGAAAACACAATGTGCAAAGGTTTAAATAGCTATCATAAACAAATGTATATATGAACCATGCATAACATATAAGAGTACATGTACTTAAATAACCTACAAATTTGTGTTAATCTTATGTTGAAGCATTCCTTTATAGAATATATCTCAAATTTTGTAGCCGTGTGTTATGACTCATTTTCGCTGATTCATTTCATAAACAAACAATCCTCAACAATGCTCACTCCCAATTACATTTTAACGAAGCAAGAGTCCTGAAGGTTCGATGCGATGTCCCATGTTACATGTATTTGCTGATTCTCGATCTTTACTTCACAATTTATATTTCAGATAAAAATAAAAACATCTAGTTGATATACTAGTATAGGGATATTTACACTATTGGACAACATAGGCTATTCCTCACCTGACATAGATATTGCCGATTCAGCGAATCGGTCACATGTCTCTTCGCAGACAGCAATATAATACTTTTGTCCTTTTCCTGTCTTGGATAAAGCTAATTTGGGCAAAGGTATTTAATCTCTTAATTGACAGCTTAAATGTTTTGGAACATTTGTTCTTGAAAAAGTGATGCAACAATAACTGTATCATCTATTCATACGTTTGAAGTTTTATCTATTTAAAATAATCGCGATGATATTCCTCAAAAGACGACAAGTTAATGATGTATACATTACTATTTGTAAGCTCAAAGGTTTTTGTACTATTATTAACGTAAAATGTATTTTAATATAAGTATTTAGGTTAGAAACAAAATCTGAGTTGTTTCTTCTGGTTCATTATAAACAAACTATTTCCAAGACGTGAACTTGCCGAAACCACTTTGTCGTGTGATAGTTCTGTTGTGCTTTCATAAAATTATCTTGGGTAGGTAGGTCTATTTAGAGACTGTACAACGGCATTAGAAATATCAACGTTTGGTGTCTGTGTACAAAAACATCAGGATAGCATTAACAACAATTACTATCGATTTAATACAACAAAGGTAACAAAACCAAAGAAGAGATATCTCTTTCATCATGTATCCAAACAGTTGTGGGGCTAACAAAGCCCCAAGAAAGACAGTAAAATGTAGAAAACCTGATTCTGCACCACGGAGCGCAATGAGGTTTTCATTGATCCAACTTAGCATATTTGGCCACATAAGACCGTGCGGTATTCCGACAGCACATACACATATCCATATACCAGCATCAAAATAAAAATGTGCACTTATCGTTAACCCGATGAACCCGGCATGAATGATATGAGCAGAATCTGATAATGTTGAAAATATCTCACAAGAAATATTCCGCTCATTGTTCCTAGAAGTCTAGAGAAAAATGCAAAGGAGGTCACCATAGCCCCGAACGCGTTTGTCCAACCAAGATAATCGATACAAAAAACTGCAAGATATCCAGTAAACGTAAAATCAATTGCATTTTGCATCACACTGAACACACTGGTGTTGAACAATTGTAACCGCTTAAGTAATGGCGAACGTTCTCCAATGAAGTGTGATTCCCCTTTCTGCGATCTCTCTTTCTCGCTAGGTCCTAGCTGACAAAACAGGATGAGGAATAACATAGCTGTCAACATGCTTAATACCGCTGATATTGTATATGCTACTATCGCCGTAGATTTGTCATTGGTCAAATCCATATCACGCAAACCAGATTGGTTAGTGCTGTTCAGTGAGGTGTAGATAGGAGAATAATAGGAAGTGGAATTCCAGGAAGTGTCGTTCTTGTTGTAGTGAGGCTGTTCAAGTAAAAATGGCGCCGTCACTAAAGGCGCTAATACACTGGCGATAGCGTACACAGCGCTGTTCCCCATGAGGTATGAATGGCCCATTGGAGTCGGTCCCCAAATATCTACAGATTCGCAACCTATTGCTACAAGAAAAAGTTAGTGTGACATGAAAAACTATTTAACAACGAGTGACTCTTTTATTATGTGTATCAAGCTCAAATGGATAAATCTTACATTAAGAAAAAGAAACGACTGGGGTTTAACAAGTTTTTCATTATAATATTTAAAAATAAAAATCATCGGTCTCTCGTTTCTTTTGACCATATTCTTATGACGTTCTCGAGTGAAAGGCATCGTTGTTTTACGCATGTTGAGTCATGGTTTTGCTTGATGTGATAAGTTGGACATGCAAAAGACATACTGTTGTCTACAGCGATATATCCATTTTTATTACATAATAATACAAATATTTTAGAAACGTTAAAAAAGTAAAGATACATATACCAAACGGTAATAATATTGGACGAAAAAACAAATCGACAACTTACCTACGGACAGAATTCCTCCGGAAACACCAAACAATGTATGCGCAGCTACCATGAGTTCGTAGAGATAACACCAAGGAATGGCTGCTACCATTAGGCTGTATAATACTAGTGAAGCTCCAAACAAAAGATGCTTGTTTAATTTTGAGTAAATCACACCAGCTAGAACTGAGCCAAGTAATTGACCTGTGTAGAGTGACGTCATGAATGCAGATCCATTTGCAAGGTCAGCTCCGGAAATAATCATAATATCAGGAAATGCTGGTCCAATCTGGCCCTTTGTCCAACTCTACGGGAAATAAACATACACACAGGTTTTGTTATAAATTATATCACACAAAAGTAGTAGTTTTCACCGCTACAGCCAATGTAGGATGCTAAAACTGATTTTGAAAAAATAATCACGAATTTTATATTGTGTAAGGCACTGATGATTAAACATTTTAGTATATTGCTTGGTGTATGTGACAGTACCAAATATCTGAAAATAAACATTGGGTATGAATAAAAGTATTAACTGTCGTATAAGTAGTGGTAGTTTTAAATTGCACACTAAAATCTGTTGTTCAGTATGAGTTACAAAGGAAGTGTGTTTGCTGGAACAGCTGATCGGCTACCTTCAATTGAGATGGTTATTAAGACTAGTAAAGGAGATACTTTAATTCAAGAATTTGTTATTATGTTTTCACCAAATCTGTCTTAAAGCTAACACAATTGTCTCTTGAAAACTATCTGGTTCTCCGATACCTGAGCACGATGGTTGTTTTTTTTACAAAATATATATTATAACATACAAACCATGATCATAAAGGCGCCGGAATTACACACACTCCGTTTAATCTGCGACTGTATGACATTACTATTCCGGAATTCGGAGCAGAAGCTTTCCTTTGATTTCTGCTCGCAGGCAATATCCTTGACCTTTCCTATATTAATTTCCTGCATAGGAACAGCGTCGAGATCGGCGGATTGGATACCATATTTGTCTTCCTTCTCCATGGCGATTTCTTGTAATCAGATATACAAAAGTCACAGTTTTCCCGTAAAATTTATAAAGTTATATATGAATGCATTATTACTTGTTAGAGCTGACATATATATAAAAGCAACTTGTTTAACAATACGTTAATAGGATCACGTACACTGAAAAGAAGCTCACAATTTCACCTGGAGGTTAGGTTCATCTGAAAGTCATATGTATGAAACACAGAACCTCATCAATAATTGCATAATTAAAAATTAAAGGTTCAGTTCATAAAAATCTAAAATACACGGTAAGTGAATATTTAGATGACTCACCTCTTTGTGTCGGTATCGAAATGAAATCACATGCAGCGTAAAACGAAGACGTGATTCAGCATTGATTAAATACTGACTATTAAAGAGATCGACACAAAACACGTGAACACAATTAGCTTGATATAACCCAATGCATGTTTCGTATGATAATGTAAGAGGCGAATTATGCAAGGAAAGGGAACGTACAAGTACGGAGGACTATTCTTTTTAGCTGAATTCCATGTAGGTTATCATTTTAACTTTACTTTAAATTCAATGGGTCAAATTAGAAAGAGAGGTGTATTTTTAGGACGTAGACATGCCCCAGAATGTCGTGAAAATGAAACTGAAATTAAGGATACCTGTCGCACTGTTCAATGGTTTTTCGAATATACAGTACGCCCGTCCCCCTGTTGGGCGAGGACACTTCATTTAAATAGGTAGCGAAGTCAGTAAGCAAGATAATATTATATCAAGCTGAAGTCCAGCGTTCGAGCCCCTGTCTAGTCCCACTGAGTTTACACTCAGTGTTTATATTTAGCTTTTCATAAAAGTCCGACAAGGTATGATTTTCTTTTTAGAAATGATTTCTCAAAGCTTATTCCGTCTTTTCGTATTGCAGAGTTATCTGCTCTTGAGAAATGATATTGATTGTTACGTCATTTATTTGTGAGAGTAACGTCATAAATGTTTGAGAAAACGACGTAATTTTCTCACACAAACCAATGACGTAACAATCAATACCTGCTCACAAGAGAAGATAACTCTGCAATACGCAAAGACGGAATAGTCAAGCCGGGAAAAACAGATTCAAAGGCGTAGTTACAAAATTTGGCAATGAAACGGGGATTCTTAAGGAAAGAAGTTATACAATACAATGTGGTGACGTTAATACCGGGGATCCCTATGAAATCACGTTATTATAACTTGTGACTTGTTCCTTATTTTTTGTAACTTGTCGCATATGCCATGATAACAAAAAAAATATGTTAAAGGAAGAATCTTATTATATACTTGCTGCAATTATTATCAATTACACTACTAAACTATAGAACTCTTGATGATTTTTTCTTTGTAATAAACTTGTTACGCACGAGAGGGGGCTAGGTGTTGTCGCCGTTGTGACATTTAAACAATTTGTGACACGTTAAACATTTTTTATTCTGATTGGTACTGCTACAATGATAATGCAGTGGGAAACGTGAATATTCAGAAAAATAGCACTAACACAAATTTCGAAACAAAGTTTATGAAGAACCGACCTCTCCTGGTGAATATTATTGTATACAGGAGTTTGATGAGATCCTAATCTGTAAAACTCTAAAAGTATGTGTATGACGTCTGTTATGTTGATAAAATAATATTAGCTAGTAAATCTGTCCAATGCTCGATATATGCCAACAGTTTAGAAATGTTATCAATATCCGTTGTAGGTCTCCAAAAATACTTGATAAAAAAAATGTTCTGTCATAAATGATGCTTTGATGAAAGTAAAACAGGTTGGCATATTTGTCGAAATAGGAAACGCGAACTACTGCAGCTATAACATATATTAATAATTAAATTCAATCATGCGATAAGAAGAACGTACATTCTTATTATCATGATAATTATAAAAAGGAGAACAAAACAATACAAACGAAACTGTTTGATAATTTTCTACTCGAAATATAATTCAGTGAAACAAAATACGACTGTGGGACAATGTTGACCCGCTAGCACGATATCTAGAGGCAGGGTACATTTTTTATAACAAGGTAATATTACGAAACACAAACTTATAACCTACATGTGGGCTGATTATAATCTCATTTACTTATCCGTTTTGTATGCTTTACCTAACCAATAATGGAGACTTTTCAGTTTTGTATTGTAGTATTATCTTCTGGTATCTACATGCTCCGTATATAAAAACATCAGGATTGCATTGATAACGAGCACAACAGACTTCAAACAACACAGGTAACAGAACCAAAGAAGAGATATCTCTTCCATCATGTATCCAAATAGCAGAGGAGCCAACAGAGCCCCTAGAAATGCAGTAAAATTAATCAAACTTGCCATTTCACTACGGAATGGAATTAGGTTTTCATTGATCCAACTTAGCATATTTGGCCACATAAGACCGAACGGTATTCCGATAACACATACACATATCCATATACCAGCATCAAAATAAAAATGTGCACTTATCGTTAACCCGATGAACCCTGCAGTTGAAACTATTGTTGATATGAGCAGAATTTGGTGAGGCTGAACATATCTCACAAAAAATATTCCGCTCATTGTTCCTAGAAGTCTACTGAAAAATGCAAAGGAGGTCAACAGAGCCCCGAACGCGTTTGCCCAACCAAGATAATCGATACAAAATACTGCAAGATATCCAATAAACGTAAAATCAATTGCATTTTGTATCAAACAGAAAACAATGGTGTTCAACAACTGTAACCGTTTAAGTAATGGCGAACGTTCTCCAATGAAGTGTGATTCACTTTTCCGTGATCTCTCTTTCATGCTTGGTCCTAGTTGACAAAACAAGGTGACGAATAACATAGCTGTCAACATACATAAACCCGCCGATACTGTGTATGCTACATATATCTTTGTCATGCTTCGGTTCATCGTTTTAAATGAGTCATTGGCCATCCCAATGTCGTGCTGACTAGAATGGTTAATGCTGTTAATCCTGATTGGAGCGGAGGACGTCGCATTCCATGAAGTGGAGTTCGTGTAGGTACTGATGTAGTTTGATTTCAAAAGAAATGGCGCCGCCACTAGCGGTGATATTACACTGGCGATAGAGTAGGCAGCGCTGTTTCCCATAAGATATGAACGACCTCGTGGTGTTGGCCCCCAAATAGCTATAGATTCGGAGCTGATTGCTGGAAAATATAATGATCAAAAACAAAATGATAATACGGGATGTGTCAATGATTATTAACATACATAATGCCATGTTACCCTATGTTCTTATACCATTTCACAGGTTGAACAAGTAACACTGGAGGAAGTAGAGAAAATATGTCCACGAAACTGTTCTGAAAAGAAAATGGTAGGACGTGACTTTTTCAAATGCCAACCCGTCAATCGTATGCTTAAATGTTAAATCAACCTTTTACTTGACAAAAAACATTTAAAGTTGTGTTAAACGAGTATTCCTGATAGGAAACAGTATAACATGACATTTCTGACGAACGCTCGTATTCTGATACTTGTATGTTAGATCACCTCAGCTAAAATGTAATTCATTCGGATGCTTCATGAAATTATGTTCCTTATTCTGATCAACATATCTATTGCAAGTGACAAAAAATACATTTGTATCTGGTGTCGAACATGATCCAAAGTTTTCCATATTATACCAGTAATAGGCTGCAATAACAAACGGCAATATTGGCTGTACTAATGACAAAAGACAACTTACATGCACAAGTGAACCCTCCGCATACACCAAGAAACCCATGCGCAGCTACCATAAGTTCGTAAAGATAACACCAGGGGATGACTGCTAGCATAAGGCTATACATTACTAAGGAGCCAGCAAATAAAAGATATTTGTTCATTTTGGAGTAAATCACACCAGCTAGGACCGATCCAAGTAAAAGGCCAGTGTAGAGTGACGTCATGATTGCAGAACCACTTTCAAGGTCAGCGCCAGTAATCATCATAAGATCAGGAAAAGCTGGTCCGATCTGGCCCTTTGTCCAACCCTATAGACATCAAATAAAAACATGCATGTCAAATTAAATGTTACGAAGATTGGTCCTATTGCCGTTTTATATAAGTTTTTACTGGCAAACCTGAACTTAAAAGATTTTTTCTGTTATTGCTTTAATATTACCGCTTTTCATATTTTATTGTTTGGTCTTTTTAGCTTTTAGTTCATTCATTTAAAATACATGGATGTTTATTGTCTTGCTTTCAACAATAGTCACGCCTGTCGACTTTAAAACCATGCGTTACACAGCGACATCTTTACTGCAAAAAACAAATATTGCAACTTTTTCTCAAATAATCAAAATTTTAATCAGTTGTCATTATGTGACCTCACTTTTGCATTTTTGCTTCATTTGAAAGTCCTGCATAGATCGGATAGGTATAATTTGTATGAAAATCTTGAGGTCAAACAAATGCAAAATAAAATCCCTGACGACAATAACAAAACACAGGTTAAAAAACTTTTCATTTTTGATATATAACGCTTAAACGACTGATGAACGCCTGTTTTAGAAATTAACACCCTTCAAATTTGTCAAGTGAGATACTCACCTGCATCATATACGCGGCGGAAAGGCACAGGCTTTGTGAAATCTGTGACTGAAGGATTTTACTATTTCGGATTTCAGAACAAAGTGTTTCTTTTGATCTGAAACTACAGTCATTTCCATTGATGTTTTCCTCATGAACTTCCTGCATAGGAACGGTGACAAGACCAGAGGATGGAATTCCATATTTGATTTCCTTCTCCATTGTTCTTTCCTGTAGTTCGATAGGTAAAAGAATATTTTGTTATGGGAAAAAGATTTAATAATACTACTTGTGTGAGTACAATGTTGAAATAAACATATGTGTGTCCGTACGCGTGAGTGATATCTCAAACGTCACCTCAGAATACAACGTGCAATGTGCAAATATTGTTCACACTTTTTAACACTCTCTAATATGTTCTCTTGTATACAACATACAGATAAATATGTTATGTTAATAATCCCAGGCCTGGGTGAGATGTGTAAATGTTAGTACAATGGTCCATGTTCTAATCTGCGATAAAACCGTGGCTCAAAAAAGTCTTCTTCATTTAGCTCATCATCAACGACAACCATTCACGTTGTCTTTTCTCTTATGTCTCAATTATATTTGGCCCATGGAAATGCGATATAACGAGTGTGGCGACGTCGAACAGTTTGTGGGCTGTTGCATCAACGAACGTGACCTTTATCGTGTTGTTAGCGGTATCGCTGGGTTAGCATTTATTGCGATAATCGCATTAGATAAAAACATTTTAGTGTAATGTGAAATCAGGTATGGGCCCGTAATCACCCACCCTATGTTTCCTTTTACACCGTCAGTGACCAGGCGTTTTCTTCTAGAAACACCGCGTTATCACACACCATCAACACATCTGCAACTCGAGGTTTGAGAGAGGAATATACTAGCTGTCTCCAACTGCATGTTGAAAGATGCAACTAATGTGGGAACACATGGAAGAATTGGGGATTATCTGTAGATTTATAAATCTGCGTCATCCATTGCAACATTTGAGATCTTTACATTTTTCCTCTACTTGTATGATTCCTAGCACATTGTCTGGCAATGCCTCAAGTTTTGACTTTGTGTTGAACATTTGCCAAAGTTAGGCAGGAAGGTGGTTATCAGCCCGAGACTTACTAAAGTCTTCAAAATGTCTATAAAAACTTATATAAATTACAACATCGCATGCTAATATTGAACTGACTCACCTTCTTTGTATCGACGTCTCTAAGGTAAATGACCTACTCACCTTAACATGAACAGAATAAAGATTACAAAAATTAAAGACTGTTTACTACAGAGGCCCAATAGTGCAATATTACACACGTTGCACAGTACATGCTTTGCTTTAAATCATAAGGGAAAACATATGGATGAACCTGAAGAAATCGCAGGATTTCCTTTATGTCCCGATATTAGATTGTTTGTTAATTTATTAATTCCTGTATTTAGTAGCGTTCGTTTTACTTACATCTGGTATACAATATCAATAAATGTGATACAGACTCTTTGATAAACGTGAATAAACTGAACTTATTCCAGAGCAAAAGTGATCTATGAAATTGCGGCAGTGATTAAATACTCGACCCGTCAGTGAAATGGACTTGCCAAACTAAATATAAAAAAGAACACAACGACGACCAGGCGTTTGAAAACATACATATTGGTAAGCAGTGGAGTATAGACAAAACGCCAGAAACATCGATAGTTCTAATTCATATCTGTAGACGAAGTCTTGTTATGTCTTGTAATACCAGATCGGCTAATGCAGCAAGCGCGCACTGACCCTTCATTTTAGTAGAATTACTGCGAGGTCAACGGTTAGACCGGACTTCAATCAAATCGATTTCCCTCGGTCTCCCTTATACAAGTTGCCCTGTTCGGGAATGTGACCTAAAGATCGTCCAATACGCCCTTTACACTGGCTTAAGGAGGATGATGACTTCCTTTTTATTATGAGCCTTTAAAAATATGCAAATAGAAGATTTATTTTCACAAGCGTATGTGTTATCTTACTATTTCGAAACTCGGAACGGAAGGAATTGTCTGTGACTATAACATCAACAAAATAAGTAGTATGAACATTATAAATTAATCAGTGTTATTTAACCAAACGCATGATGTGTATGATAAAGCATAAGTGGGCAAATGTAACAGACCTCAAACATTGGGGATTAACAGTTGCGACCTCTATAGGGCCTAAACTATTTAAGTGGTCCCTTTTTCCATTTCGTTTTTTAATCTTAATTCTTTTGAATTCTACTCCAATATATCACTAAACATATAACTTATTATGTTTAACACTAGTACTTAATATCCTACCTTATCGATACAACGTCACTCGTTTGATTGGCCGTCTCAGTCACATTAAAATAATTGAGTGCTCCCTTTTTCCATTTCGTTTTTAAGCTTAATTCAAAACTATACTCCGATATCCATTATAACCAAATATTTAATATGAAATTTAGTTATATTACAGCAATTATGAAAAAAGTTTTTCCATCTTTTGTGAATAAGTTGTTTTAGCCCAGATGAGAGCATGCAGTGGGTCTAACTTTAATTTGAGAGAAAACCGGAGTACCCGGAGAAAACCCACGTGGTAGGCCATGAGACCCGATCAGGGAATCGAAGCTCGTCGGTCCTGGTGTTACACGAGAGCGCTATCTTTAGAACCATCCGACCGTCCATATCGCCAAATCCCTTTCTAAGTGAAACATGTCTAACGGGAAATTATTGCAAATGATGGAAGTATATCGATTTGTGCTAACTCTGTAAATGTTTACTTCATTTTTGCTTACATGAAGCAAAAATTGAAGTCTTTGATGCAAAAAACATATATTGTGAATACAATCATCTATGATACAAGGATTTCTAATGAGGAAATATCATATATTAGCAAAATTTACGCTCTTTTCAGGCGTTGCCTTTTCATATTAGCTTTATATTCCCTTGCATATTTGAAATATGTTAAACACTACAAACGGTCGCAGATGATTTATTGATATTAACTGATGATATTAACAACAGAACAATAATAGATTACATGGCTAGTAATCTAATTTCTGTTTTCTACGAAGGTCCAGAACCGCTCCGCCTAGTTTATGGGGATAGCTTCTTGTCGCCGAACTTACGGTGTGTAAAGTCATTCAACCAAAAATTCATTTTGGTGTAAATGAATTGTTATTTAACTGCAGCTATACCCGTTCGTAATACGACAGGCATTAATAATCGTCCCATTCCTCCAAAACACATATAATACCAGCTCAACTTGAGATAAAAATCAGTCAGTGATCGGCAGAATCATGTAACCAGTAAGATTCCCAACGTGGTAATGCTAATAAATGGCGCCTGCATAACCCTTTCACTGGTCAATAGGCATCATCATATCATCTTACTTGTAACTTTTGTGAAGAACCTTTGAAACTACAATAACCAGATAGGTTATTGATTAAATTTTATAGATATTTTACAAATCATTCAGTTTAATGACTGTAGTAATTATTAAAGTGTTTAATAATACAAACTGAATTGGATGATTTAATAACTCACGTTATTTTTTCTACCTTGTATCAATATCAATTGGATTTAACTTTAATCAAGTCCAACGTCAACCAAGTTTCTTCACAAGAAATATGTCAAAACGAAGCACAGTACAATTGAAATAAAATGTACATGTGAGTATTATTCGCGGGAGTATGCAATACTGTTGCAATATCTATTCCAATTTGGTTTCAAGCCCTCATGCTTCTGTAAATTTACCTGTAGACTGATAAACCTAATTAACTATTACGCTATAAAGGGGTAGCCGGTGACCATGAAAAATGCAGCGTTGCAGATTGATAGAGCATTAACGGTATAGATCAAATCTTAATACTACCATCATTTCTGACCATTTATTCTGAGACAGGTTTAACTTTTAAAGGAACATAAAAATGGCGATGGAAATAGTCGGATGGTCAAATGGAAATCCCAGTCGTCTTGATTAGAACGGCAGGGGTTCGATTCCCAGATCGGGTCATTTGCTCGACCATGTGGATGTTCTACGGTTACTCAAGTTTTCACGCGCACGAATATTTAGACCCTTTGCCAATTCCATTAGGGCTAACAAGTGTGCAAAACATAAGATAAAGAAATCGTTATTAAATAAATAAAGTTTATATTATATGTTTGTCGATGTATCGACGTATAAGAAATTAATTTAAAAACAATGGGAAAAAAAAGAAATTGAAATATGTTAATTTAACTAAAATGGCCAATCAAAGGAGGTGTTATATATTGATAAGGTATAGTTTAAATGTCTGTTAAACATCTGGCCGATTTTCAAGTTTTTTACACTAACAATAATTTGATAAGAAAACATGTCGAGTAAAATAAAACATAAGTGTCTAATACTAGTAACACGCTGTGTGGAAAATAATAACGTTGCTGAAGATATCGCAATAAATTCAAGAATTGTTTCTGTGTTGACTATTTCGGTTATATTCGCATAAAAGTGGAACTAAAAGGGGCCGCGGTGGCCAAGTGGTTAAGGCGTCTGACATTTGCTACCACTAGCCCTCCACTGCTGGGTCGCGGGTTCGAGAGCTACCTGGGGCAGTCGCCAGGTACTGGCCGTCGGTCGGTGTTTTTTCTCCGGGAACTCCGGCTTTCCTCCACCACCAAAACCCGGCACGTCCTTAAATGACCATAGCTGTTAATTGGACGTAATACACAACAAACAAACAAACAAACCACTAAAGACGAAATAATAAAATAGCATATAGACCTAAATTTATCTCATACCTAAGTATTTTAGCTATATATACCGGACGGAAACTATTGATCAATAGTTTGGACTATGTATTTGAAAGATATAGTCACCAGTCATTGTAAAGAGCAAATAATCATTTAAAGAGTTGAAATATTATAACTTTCATATGCTTAGTTTGAAGGTTTCGTTCAGTAAAATCTTTACAAAACCAAAAGAGATAAATACATTTAGTCCTGATGCAGCAGCAAAACAACGCATATGGAGAAATGTCGGTCACTTTGCTCATTTGCATAATCTGCAATCTTGGATAAAATGCCGGCCATTTGGCCGATTGGGCTAACACTATGGGCTTTAAGTTTTTTTGCGTTTATCGGAATGATAGTAATCCGAATAATATTTGCCGGGATGTCAAATTTCCCTACACACCGTCTAAATATGGGTTCATTTTCATTTCATCAAATTTTATTGATAAGATGTCATCGTCAATCGGATCGAACAACAGGCAAAATGTGGGTTACAGTTATTTTGCGCGATCCATTAAAAATTCGAGGTTCCTGGAGTCAATGAGATTATGAAACGGGTCGCCTATATGTTCTATGCAATCGAATACTGGAAAACGACTCACTTTCGATCGAATTTATCGATGCTGTTTTCATGACCCAGACAAGTTGCCGGTATTTGCGCAATAACCTCCGGTCTAGAAAAGCACAGTTTATGAGTTGTTTAAGAATGTTTGCTGGAGCATTTCAAAAGTGGATTTTTTGAAAAACGACATAAAATCAAAGGGCCTTTTAGAGGAATATGTAAAAACATTATATTCTTCTGAAAGTGAAAGGAGTCTCCCATGTTTTTCGTGATACTGTCTCGACTTAATAGAGGCACCAAAAGGACTAATTTTAAATATTTTGCTTATTCAATTCTTTCAGATGAACTGAATTAGATATATATAACTGTGGGTAGATTTACAGTGATATTGTACACGAATGGCCACAAAAATAACTTACAATTTGTCACTGAAATTACATGCTATATGTAAATTTTCTAAACAAAAAAATGTTTTTTAATTCTATTTTTTTTCCAGAACATGCCGTGACATACACTTTGTCCCTGTTTCAGTCACTGAAGTTGGTGTCACACATGAACATACGTGCACGATCACCTCATAAATACGTAAAAAAGGAGCAAACGGGGTTTTCAGGGCTAAAGATTAAAGCATAATGATACATGTACATTTGTACTTACGCTAATCGATGTTATTGTTATTTGTTTAATTGATAAGTCAATCTGTCTGCCTTTTTGTTTTGTAGTTTATGTAAATTTATTGGAGTCGTTCCAGCTAACTATGTTTTGTAAAATGCAACCATTGAAAAAGAGCCGGATTTCCAGCCTAGCCTTTGAAATAATCATCTGAGACACATACATTTGATCCTTCTCTCCGGGACAGTCTGGCATACGTTTGCACCCCTCATCTGCTACATAAAAATATACATAGTCCTCAGTATAATTAAGTAGCATCCGTCAGCCCGCGATTATTCTGTTCTAAATGTTTAAGAATGTTTGCATCATTTATAATAACAGTACTACTGCAATATATTGAGAAAAGAAAGTTTCAACTTAAATTCCAACAAGTGGCGCACGATAAGTTGTAATAAAAAGCTTGAATGTCCCCGCAAATTTAATTAAATTATTATGTATTTAAAATGTAACACCGTCAATGAGAATAAATTCTAAATTGAAAGGTGTGGTATATTAATAAAGACGCATACATAGAATTAAACAAGACCAAATATGGCGTTAATTAAAACCAACCAAGAGGTTGGTAATTGATTCACATTTCCCCTTGGCGGGCGCCTTGAACTTTCGAAAATTTATGATTTTAAAACACCAATTCCTCGTTAACCACACATATTTGGTAGCTTAATGTTTCACAACTAGCACATTAAATGTCTTCTGACATATGATTAAAAGATTTGTACATAATGTAGACGTAACAAGTACAAACTGCACATTGTTTGTGTTCCTTCATTGGCAGTATAGGATGTCTGAGAATGACAGCTGTCTTGCTATATAATCTATATGTTTTCTTATACTAAGAGGTTGGGTAACCCCCGTTCTCATTTTGTTTGATAAAACGCATTCATATAATCAGTTAGTTCGTTTTATTCTACAGAGTTGTCTTCAAATACGCCAAAATCGTAACTGAAATAAGCCATGGAACGATGACTTTTCTTCTGGTTGCCATGGTGGCGCGGAAAAAAGTTTATGCTCCACCCCTCATTAATATTCATGAGAAAAAGTGGCCCTAATTTCTACTTATGGACACAAAAGACATCAGATCAAAAGGTTTACGGTTATTCATGTCTTCTCGGAAATATCATGGGACTGCCGACTAAGTATGACATGATTGCGACGTTCCTGTAAGATAATCTCTGAATAAAGTTTCATGCATATCAGTATTGCATTTATCGTATGATTTAATTCCCACTCAGATTGTGTGTTCATCTATGTAAATTTGAAGAAAAAAAGAGAAATAAAACAAAATATTTTAATGCTAGGTTGCGTTTGTATTTCTTTATTTCATTTTGTGAAGAGAGATAAAGTTGCATCTTACTCTCCTGAAAGTACACAAAAGAAAACGAAAACTTCATTTCTGTAGTGCGTATTTTGTATTTAGAGTATCTCTAAATAGCAGGCCATAATTCATAAAATCCGCTTCCAGTATATAGACGTGTAAGTGTTTGTGTTAAAACTATGATACAGTATACTGTTTCTGGTTTCTGCACATGGTATTGTTATAATTTTGTGTCTCTTGGCTCCGTATATAAAAACATCAGGATTGCATTAACAATAAGCACAACAGACTTGAAACAACACAGGTAACAGAACCAAAGAAGAGATATCTCTTCCATCATGTATCCAAATAGCAGAGGAGCCAACAGAGC
>JAUMHH010156633.1:0-14418 GCA_032359455.1 Chlamys rubida | reverse complement strand
TGGTAGAGAGTAAAAGTGTGTAAATAGTATGTGTATATAACAGTGGTAGAGAGTAAAAGTGTGTAAATAGTATGTGTCTATAACAGTGGTAGAGAGTAAAAGTGTGTAAATAGTATGAGTATATAACAGTGGTAGAGAGTAAAACTCCACGAAGACAGCATGCATTTTTGCTAACAGCTTTATGACATTTGGGATGTGTATCCAAGGTAAATAAGAATACAGTGAGACTTAAGTAATTATATACATTTTGAATAATTTAAATCTACATTTCAACGACATTGTTAATATAAACAAATTGAACAACCCTAGGGTAACACATGGATGTCTTATATCGGGAAAAGTGTGGATACATCTATCCGGGGCAAGAGAAGACTTAAAGCAAATGCATATCTTACAACAAAGACAAAACTCTGTTGTGAATAGACTCTACAGTAATGGTAGAAAGCCTGATCTCAATACGGTTACAACATAGTGGCAGAAGGGTTAAATATTTGCATATTTGTAGCATTACACATTCTGGACGAGGGATTAAAAAGCAATGTGAAGTTATGTTTTGGATGTTCTGAGGATAATTTCTATGGCCGGTGTAACACTGTCATTGCCTGTCATCCACAAACAGTAAGTACACACCACATGGTCCTGTAATGTCCTGTATATATCTCATAATGTTGATATATTGTTTTTGAAAAATTAACACGTGTGATTAACATAGTTGAATTACTAACGATAATAAGTTTATCTTATCTCGTATGTAAACTGAATTTTATGCTAGTACGAAATTTAAGGAGTAATTTGTATTTTAATTTATATTCTAAATTTGATCTCATAAAGCAGGGTATGATATTTCTATATCGCAGATGTACTAATGATATAGCAATATTGATAAAGACAAACAAGAAAATAGTATTTCTATTTATCCTGTTTAAGGTGTGCTACTACGAAACTCACACAAACCATGATTCAGCGACTCGACACAGGTATGGATGTAGGGTACGTTAAACTCAAACTTGACGTATATCAGGATGTATGGTACGTGTACCTCAAACTTTAGGTATGTACGGATGTATGGTACGTGTACCACACACTTTAGGTATGTACTGATGTATGAGACGTTTGCCTAAAACCTAAAATGTATCAGGATGCATGATACGTGTACCTCAAACTTGACGTATATGAAGAGGTATGGTTGCTTACCTCAAACCTAAAATATATCAGGATGTATGGTACGTTTACCTCAAACCTATAATATATCAGGATGTATGGTACGTGTACCTCAAACCTAAAATATATCAGGATGTATGATACGTGTACCTCAAACCTAAAATATATCTGGATGTTTGGTGCATTACCTGAAACTATGCATGCACGGATGTATGGGACGTTTATCTAAAACCTAAAATATATCAGGGTGTATGGTAAGTTTACCTTAAATTTAAGATATATCAGGAGGTATCGTTTACTTGAAACTTAAGGTATGTACGGGTGCATGGGACGTTTACCTTAGACTAGACGTGCTGTTTGTATGAATGTATGCATGGTACCGGATTTTTACGATGTGTCCACGATCGAAAAATCGACCATAATAATGATCCTAAAATTGACACATATACTGTATCCAATCACTGCTCTGAAATATTTCAGCTTGTTTCCATATCTGGTTGAATCCAGAACACCATTTTACCTTTTTTTCTCTATGATATGCTGACAACTGCTAATTATTTCAGTGTCTTACATCAGAGATATTATGCTGTGACGAAGACACAAGCCGATTGATTCTCCCACAAATTATTATCTGCCAATAGACATAAAGCGGTATTTGTCTACATCAAAGTATGATCGTAGAACCACGTGCTCAAGTGTAAGACATGAAAAACACGTAGGTTACATGGTATTTTTTTGGTCACGTGCTACGTCAAAAATCTGAAAACTTTCAGTTGCTAAAACGAGTCAAGTGTACGAGGAACAAATATTAAGAGTAAAAACTGCACTTTTGGCATGGGATATGCAAGACAATTCGAATATAAAATAAAATATAAGAAGGCAGGACCCAGATCGGATCAGTAACCAAGTCAGATCACTCTTTGCAAATATTATTTGAAATAAATAAATAAATAAATGTGTCAACAGTTAAGTTATTACAATAATGTATCCTTATAATACGTAGTTATTGGTCATTTTTAGTCTAGAGATAATTAATTGTTAGGTTCAAAAAGCACTAGAAGACGTATTTCAAACTCAGAATCTAGGTTTTTTTTGTTTACGTTGTCAATAAATGGGGCGTGCGAGATCTATGTTTATTGTTTCGGACTGTAAGAATCCATTCATAATATAGAAATACTTGTATTCATTCAAATTGCAAAGACCACCATAAAATGTTAAAATGTTGACAAAGAAATGTTCATTTGAAGCGCAAAATATTTCAAAATTCAAGCTGTGATCTGTTTTGGGTACCGACAGTGCATAACAACTGGAAACGCTTATTGGTGATGTCAGAGTGTTCTATAAATATCTCACGTGAGCCCTTGATCTTTATTTCGTTTGTAATCTGAACACCCATCGATATTCTTCTTTTGATACAACCATAAACTATTATAATTCATCTGCTGGATTTGCAATAAATGAAGAAAATTATAGTTTGGTGATCCATTTTGGGTACTGTCACCTACACTGGAATTCACTAAGAAACAAATCAACATGTTGTACGATTTAACAATTCTGGTATGTCGTTTTAGTGGGAGTCCTCCAGTGTGTCCTCGGGTGGCCACCATTGTCGTCAGCCAGACGACGGGAGTGACTCCGGGACTACGACATGTAGTCAACCAAAACTGTGTAATGGAGGTAGGTCACGGGCATGTAGTCAACCAAAACTGTGTAATGGAGGTAGGTCACGGGCAGGCGAATGCATCATCTTTACATCAAACAGATCTTAAACAAATAATATGTATACAGATGGAGTTTAATACTTTACACTGTAATGAAGCGTTATTTTTCGTATTATATGATAATGGACAAATGATGGCATGGAATAATCATCACAAATATTTCATCTAAAGCGAGCAATAATAATGTACTCTTTTTTCACAGGTCAAGGTCAGCTAAATCACATTTCGAATTTAATCTATTCACTTCATCCCACTACTACCACCTCAACAAGTAAGTGCAGTGTTTTATTTTAAACTGTTACAGAGATGTTTGGATGCAGAAGGAAGACCATAATTCGAGCTCAAAAACGATAAAGCTATCGTTATTATTTGCCGTTTTGTTCAGCGGAAGAACGACTGCCACAAAAACACAGTCGGCATCTATCATCACTCCACGGACATAACAAAGTTGTTAAACTATGTTTAATAAAAAAATAAAAAATAAAAAATATAGAATAAATACAAATAAGCCTTTTGCTTATTCTGTCCTAACAGATTGCTTGTATTGCTATTTTGTATGATAATTTTCCACCGGACATAATTGTTTTCCTTATTCTTAATACCCTTAAATATATATCTGCTATTCAATTTCGATGATTTGGTTTTTTTCAGAACCTACAACCACAACTGTTACAACAACAACGACCACACCGAGTATGTAAGCCGAGGACATTTCATTTCTGACTAACATTCTATTCTATCGGGTTGAATTTCTCTATCAATCAAAACTTCACAAATATGTACATTCTGCAGTCTTTTGGCATTTCAGTTATGTATGAAACTTTTATTGCACATGTCGTAGAGAAATACGATTGTTTTGACAAGGGGGAAGCCTAATAAATCGAAAAGAAACAAAGACTCGCGTTTTCCAACCACGAGGCTAATAAACATTTCAATATACTGAAATAAAACAATAACATATAAAAGTAAAGATGATCAGATTAACTTGTCATCGTTGTCTGCTTCAGCAAGTTGGAAATGGGTTGTGCTGGCTTTTGTACATTTTTCTAGAGATGCTCCGCATAAGTGAAATATGATCGCATATACCTTCTTTTCAATTTCGATGATTTTTTTTTATCAGAACCAACAACCACAACTGTTCCTACAACGACCACACCAAGTATGTAGGCCGCTGATGATTGTTCGTTACATTATTACTTATATATAGAGCATTGTCAAGGACATTTTGTTCCTGACCCAAAATTTTACACTTTCGGATCGAATTTTTCTACAACTTATTTCATATGATGCATTCTATAAGTCGCTTTTATTTCAATTATATAGTTTCGTTTGTTCTAAATACCCTCAAGCACATGACGGTTATACAATTATTATGATTATTTTTCAGAACCAAAAACCAATTATTATGATTATTTTTCAGAACCAACAACCACAACATTTCCAACAACAACGACCACACAGAGTATGTAAGCTATTGATTTGTCTGCGATACTTTCGTATTATTTAGTTTTTAAACCCACATTTTACAATCTTGATGTAAATCTCCCTATCACGCATACCTACAAATGGTAGATTCTATTAGTTGTTTTTCTTTTTTAATTACATATTATCGTTAACACATTGCATTTGGTGAAACGTCTGTGATATATTGGTTTATTTCGTTTAGAACCAATAAGCACACCTTTACCGTCAACACCGTGTAAACAAGGTAGGTGAACCATTGATGTGTCTTCGTAACGATTAGATCTAGAATATTGTTAGAGCACACGTTTGTATAATATAAGCAGAAAGATTGTGTGACATCTTCATATTTGTAAAACTACATATTTAAATAAATGCTATTTTATGCGATTACCGTTATTAGTTTTGTTTGTCACCCAAACCATATTGTTTCAGAGATATAACTATTTAGTATTGCCAGTATTTAGTATCGCCAACAGTTTATAGGTCAACTCTAAATTCGTATTTCCCGGGTTAAATAACGTACATACTTATTCGTCATTTCAGGGGACGGTATACTGAAGTGTGTCGACTTTTACGACCCTCCGTACTTCACATGTAAACAGTATGATCATTATCATAACGACACATTGTGTAGCTTGACCTCTGGCCATGATCGAGCAGTTAAGGAGTGTCCTCAATACTGTGGCTTTTGTGACGAGTGTAAGTACTAGTATCCGATTTCACCAATTTTAATTCCAACATAGTATCCGATTTCACCAATTTTAATTCCAACATCTCATGGCTGCTGATTAATACAAGGCGTTACTATATAATTCGGTGTTTTATCTCTTATAAATCAGCTATGGTACCCACACTATACAGTTTTAACATAAAATATAAATACATTTTACACACTCAAAGATGTATATAAATGATTTGGCTGTTTAATTATTATACATCTACAATTACAAAAATACAAATATTCATGCTATTTTTTAAAACAGATTGATACCAAAACTTAAAGCTTCATTAGTTTGAAGAATATTGTTTCTGTTTCTCTTTTTTGTATTTATGTCATTTCTTGATTACAAAAATGCACATTTTATTATTAAACATTAACGTTGATTATGCATGTACCACTCGACACTCTACACCGTCAATGTTTTAACTTGATAGTCTGGTTTTCCATGAGAAAATGTTATACATGTTATATCTCTTGTTGATGCGTGTACTGTATGTGATATGATTATGTTTGAAATTTCAGATTGCCAGCTGCTGTACAATGCACAAGGTAAATAGCTTGTTTTTCATCTATTATGCCATCTTTCAAATACGTCTTTTGTTCTAGTATTTCCTTTTTGATCATTGTTGTCTTCTCGTAACGACTATGTATAGATATTTCATTTTTGAAGCTTTGGTATACTTTGCTTTACAATATAAAAAAATTGTCTTAAGCAAATTTCATTTGGGAATTTTGATTCTTAATGTAACTGAGAACTGATTAATGATGGTTTTGCCCTTCAGGACTAACAACACCAACAACCATCCCATCAACAACGCCCACACCGAGTATGTAAACCATGCATTTGCCTTCATTACATTTGTTTTTATGTCTATATTCACATAAAATTGTTTCCTTCCAAAATTGGGCATCCATATAATAAATTTAGCATGCTACTGGTTCATGATATAAAGGAAAATATTTATACCATCTATCGAATGGCAGAATAGGTTTTCCTTTTAAAACATTGCTTTTGATTTTTAAGAAAGGATATTTAGAAGGTAAGTAAAATATATATTAAATATATCCTACCTGAATGGAATACTAATCTATTCTGTTACTTATTCTGCCTGAGCAGATGTTTTCCCCGAATATTTCCATTTTTGTTATACCCTTTAGTATATAGCTCCTATTCAATATTAATTTGTTTTTCAGTACCTACAACCACAACTGTTACAACAACGACAACCACGCCGAGTATGTAAGCCGTTGATTTGTCTCCGTTACACTCGAATTTACGTCTAGAGAATTGCCAAATGCATTATATTTTCTGACTCGCATTCTATTTTTTCGGATATAATTCCCCTATCAATCAAAACTACATAATTATGCTGCATTTTACATTAATTTTACATTTCAATTGTATAGTAAACATGTAATGCCCTTGGCGTAGGGAAATACGATTCGTTTTTTACGGTGCCGACTCACCTAGCAAACATTTGGTATTTTCCTATATACAGGTAAGGTGTATGCTAGGTGGGATTATGTGTCGGTTAGAGAACAATAGGATTTCAATACAAGTAAACTATAGTCTACTATCAAGTGCCTTAGGGATGATTCTTGGTGTTAAATGTTAATAATTCATGATATTGTTTCCACTTTGTATAATAAAGTATTAAAGTGGTTCCTCTAGTCATGTTTGAATACATTGGTCATATAACCAATTTTTCAATGTATGTTTCAAAAATAATTCGCTTACATTACATGTCGCTTGATATATCCATATAAGCTCAGCACCGAGTTACTTAATACCTTCTTAGTATAATATAACCAATGACAAGTGTCATTTTCATGTTAACTGTACATCATCTTGTACACATTACTCAATGATTTATGCAGTATAATGGTAAACACATATTCAAAGCAGTTTTCATTTACTATTCCGTCTATATCACATGCCTGTGGTGCTAGTAACCAAAAGTTAATTATGGTACGATATTTTCCTCTTCAATTTTATCTTACGAAGTATATTCCAGTAAATTATAGAATACATGTATGTCTCACCAGATTAAGTACTTCTTCGCATTCATTGAGACTGGAAGATTAAGAAATTTTCATAGAGAACAAAGCCATTCATTGTAAGGAATGTAACTCCACAGACGTTGAAAGATGAATTTCGCTTTCTGTTAATTTGCAGTATCTTTGAAACTATTAGAACCTTGGTCCTTAATCAAGTATATTGCATATAATATACATCATCTCTATACATTCTCTATACAGCGTTTTTTGTATATCATTTACAACACTTAATGGTCCCACAGCCCAAACTTTGAATAAATCTTGACAATCTTGACATTTGTGATGTTATGAAAAGTGAAAATTATAGTTATGATTCCTTTCTACAGTCAACTGTTATTGTATCAGTTGAAATGATAGACAGTGCATAAAAAAATAATGAGTATCAACAATAATGAAAGATTTTAACAACATGCATGAGGCTGGTATCTTACAGCTGTGATGTCATAATATTTTGATTTCTGAAAGATAGATAAAATTAATGTTTCCTGTTTAATTTTTCAATATTCATATATCATCTACTGCCACATGTCACTAAAATTCTTTACAAAGATAATAGAATATTTCTCTGATTAAAGAAAACATAAGTTCTTAATAATAATATGTATTACTACCACCTACATAATTTTGAAACAAACTATAACCAAATTGTTATTAGGTATAAAATGGGCATGTATGTTAGGTGAGACAAGGTATTTCAGAAATGTATGCTAGGTGAGACTAAACCGTTTTGACTAGGGCGAAGCCCGAGTAAAGCCTGATAAATCGGGGAGAAACAAAGAATCGCGTTTCCCAACCACGAAGGGCAATACACGATTTTAATGCCAAATTATAACTAACATAAAAATAAAAGATGATCATGCAACATTTTTAGTTTTCAGTAACTCGGAACTGGGTTGTGTTGGCTTTTGTATATTTTTTTAGAGATGTTTCGAATAAGTGAAATATGATCGGGGAAACTCGAGCGTGTGAGGCGGAGACAATACATTATTGTCCCGTCATGCTGTAATGTACACGCGGTATTATTTCTTTTCTTCCAAACATCCCTAAGCAAATAGCTTCTATTCAATTTCGATGATTTGTTTTCCAGAACCTACAACCACAGCCGTTTCATCAACAACGTCCACACCGAGTATGTAAGCCATTGATTTGTCTAATAAAACAGTTTTATGATTCCAGTACCACTGCCAAAAATTGGAACTATGCATTAAAACTTGTTTCCCATCATAGCTTTAACTATGATAAATCATTTCTGAATAGTCGACTTTAGCTTCTGGAACTTTTATGAAATATAAATTAGTACAATAAACAATTAACAGCACATTTAAAGTGTAGAGATATAACGGGGTAGACCAGCATTCGGCCCATGACCCCCTCGATTGTTATACTGTCACTCTAACCAACTGAAATCTTTGGTCAACGTAGTTCATTGACACAACTTCATTACCGATAAATCGCATACGATATTTAGGAGAGGTTACTGTATGTTATGTTATGGGATTATCAAGTATTTTCCCTGCTCTCCTTTATTTTGCATTGCTTATAGTTGTCATACGTGTATCTAAATATATAATTTATATATGATATTTTCCATATATTAATAAGGGTCTACACATATTTTGTTACAATATGTCTTGTATGATATTTCGTTGGATCCCATTAGGTTCTGTTGTTTTCTTCTTCAAACAACTTTGAATGTCGTTGTTTTACTTTGGTGTGTTGATGCAATAATTTATGTTTTATTTTTTTTTAATTTATATATTTTTGAAACTTTTGTTAGAACATTTAAGTTGGTATTATTTTTTATGCGAGCAATAACAACTTTTACTAATGATGTTTTTCTTCAGAACCAAAAACCACATCTGTACGTTCAATATCGTGCAAGCAAGGTAAGCCATGTCTTGTTTTTCTTACATTCTTACGTATTATAATCTGGAGCTATCATAGCAAATTTGTATGTGGTTGATTTATTAAGATATTAAGAATAAAGGACTTCGTTCGAAAATGCATTTTTATTATGATTATATTTACGAATAACGAAGTGTCGTAAGTATGTAATGTGTAGATTGTGTAAACCTTTATATCATTGTATGCAGCGTGACAGCAGTATAAAACGCTACACGTTTTTAATATATTTGAACATTGTCTATAGCATCGTTGTAGATATTTATGAAAAGAAATTTATACATATGTATATTCAATGCAGTGATTTGGCGTTTACGGTGTTAGTTGATGAGATATTTAACCTAGATGACAATCAGTAAATTACATTTTCCCCCAGTGAAATATCGTATTCTATCAACTTGATAAAACTGATTTCTTTCACACTGTGACAAATATCAAAAGAGATATTTTCAGTGTGAAAATATCACTTTTTGGTATTGACCAATCATAACGGTATCTTCTATTCGCTGCATTCCAAGGCAACGATTTTTACACACACTTATGTATTTACATAAATATACAATTAATAACGTTTTTATAAGCAATCATACCAGAAAATAGCAAAAAACGTCGGAATTGCGTTGAGTATCCCATTCCAAATGGCGTGCAGCCTTGTTGTCAAGCGTGACGTCATTATAATATGGCGCTAATTTTGACGCTTCTGATTCCCGCCCCTTTTTTAATGCATTACATTTTTCATGTGTAATGCTTTAAAATGTAATAAATAGAAAATGTAATGGTGTCTTCAGTAATAACAAATAAATTTCACTCGTATGGCTAATATTTTGATATTTTTCACTCGTGCGTAGCCACACTCGTGTAACATATTTGCTATTACTGAAGACATCATTAAATATCCTCTATGTATTTGTTATTTTAGGGAACGGTACACTGATGTGTATGGACCATGACAATCCTCCCTACTTTGTATGCAAAACATTTGACCAGGATTCCGGTTTGTGTGGCTGGATCTCTTCGGGTCATGATCGCGCTGTTGACCAGTGTCCACTATATTGTGGTTTTTGTGACGAGTGTTAGTATCAGACTTAATTATGCCGATTTCTATTCCATCATTTACCATTTCGTTGCTATACATGTGGTCGTTAATGAAAAATGCGGTTATATGACTTTTACAGTAAATATACAGAAAAATGTAGGTGTTTATTGATTAAAAGATTTATAAACCACTACACTATTTTTTAATCATAATAATACAAAAAGTTTTAAACTGCAATGAAATATCTTTTATTTGATATAACGATTTTTTGTCATTTTATAGATACAGTTAATACAATTTTTCGAAACGTAGGAAATGCATATAGCACTCAGCAATTGATACTATACAGTCAATGTATTACAGCATAAACATTGTAGCTCGAAAAAAATGGCCTAAATAATGTACGAATGATTTCCCATTTAATAACATACATTAATATCAGTTCTACTACGTCAGTGATATAACGACACTTTTCATGAGTAATAGCTTAAACAATTGGATGACTTAGTCCCGTTTACTTATCTGTTTTTCTATTTTTTTTCACCATGCATACAAATTCCATAATAGAAATATATTGATAAGTTCTTAAACAAAACCTCATAGTGCATTGTGCACAACTGTTGATTTGAACTTGATGTGACCGTAATAATATATCACAATGTATCAACTAACCCAATATATATTATTGAAATTGCAGATTGCCAGAGGCTGTATAATGCACAAGGTAATTGGATTATTTTTCCTCCACCAAACACAATCCGCTATAGACCTCCTCTTGGTTTGGTTTGTTTGTGTTTTACGTCATATTAACAATTAACTATTTAATAAAATATAAAATATAAAATATAATTAACTAACATTTAAAAGACGTGCTAGGTATTGGTGATGGAGGAAAATAGGAGTGCCGGGGACAAAAAACACTGACCTGCGGACAGTAACTGGCGACTGCCACACGTACGCTTGGAACCCACGTCACCGTGTTGGAGGGCTAGTGATATTTCACACCGTATTGTTTAAGTTATATAATCGTCTTATAAGAGTTACAATGTTCAAGGCATATATGAGACATTTACGCTTTAATAATAAACTCCCTTCCTGTTCCTTTAGACTCAGTAATAGATAACTAGACCTGCAGGTGTGACTCGCATTGAGATAACGTTGGCTTTTCTACCTCTTTTCAAATGCTTCAATTAACTTTCTTTCACCTCAATAATTATTCAGTGATTTTGCGCGCGCGCAACTGTTAAAGTCATGTTATGGCGATACTTAAAGACGTTTTTAATGTGTCATCTCTATGTAATATCAACATCCAAGGCATGGTAGCGTGAAGATTATCCGGTCACATTAATTTGGCAATAAGTTCTGAACAGAGGTTTCTAGGAAGAAACCGTCAAATAGAGATAATGAGGGAAACGAAGCAATTTCTTTTCTCCTTCTTGCACAAAAACCCCACCTGAATTGCTTCATACGAAACATTTTCCCACACTTACCTCTTTAGCTTGACACTAATTTGCATTGAACATATATTAATCAAATCAATCAATTTATATCTTTTGCATGATTTCGTTGATAGATACGTCATACATGAATGTTATAAAAACAATTCTTCAAAGTTAGTCAGATATGTCCTTGATAACATTGTATCGAAAATATAGTTTTATGAATACCCCCTATATCAAGAGATATCAAGTCTAAATTTGATGTATTTTAATATAGATATTTTAAATTAAAAAGTTTATTGTGATCAAATAGGATAGTTGACCGAATCCTGGGATATGTTTGTGTCCGTGAGTCCAACCCATAACCAGCAAAAAATGTCTCTAGTATACTCACCTTCCATATAAGCTGAAAGACAGCAGGGAATAGCAAGGCCACATTTTGATTCAATACAATCCTGCACTCTACTATCATCCAATTATTGTTACGTGCCGTAGATTAATTTTCTTGGTAGACCCCTATACAAAAGACTTATAATAAAGAGAAATACGCCATCTCTGTTAAACAGATTAAGTATTAAGTTATGAACATATTTTATGTTATACAAATGAAATTGAGGAAACATCCTTGTAGCCAACATACTGATTTATCTTTCAGAGAAATTGCGTCTATAGAAATATATTGATCATTAAGTCATAAAATAAAAACATTGCTTTAATATGCCCGCAGTTCAGACAACGACGCCAATAGCAACAACATCAACATCAACTCTACCTCCAACAACAACACCAACTACAACGCAACCAACAACAACAACCACTGCGGCACCAACAACAACAACATCAACAACAACAACAACTCAACCAACAACAACATCGACCACAGCATCAACAACATTATCATCATCAACAACAACAACAACTACTCAACCAACAACAACAACAACAACCCAACCAACAACAACATCGACCACAGCATCAACAACGCCAACAACAACAACAACCACTGCGGCACCAACAACATCATCAACAACAACAACTTCTCAACCAACAACAACAGAAACGACATCAACTCCAATACCAACAACAACAATTACCACCGAATCGTCAACGGCGGCAGCATCAACAGCGTTATCAACTCCGGAACCTGCCACCTCTACAACACCTGCCGGTAATATGAACTACTTATACACAAAGTAGACTAACAAAGCAATCGAAAATTGTTTTAAAGCAATGTTGAAGTACAATGTATATTCCAGTGAATGTTCAGTAACTGCAAAATAGCAATACTTGATTTTGTTCCGACCAATTTAGCATAGACCACTTCCAGTCTCAAAAACATTATATAGTAACCCATAAGTTTGCTTCCTTTTATTAACTTGATCTTAGATGATGTTGGTGTGAGACTTTCTGTCCTGATTTACTTCATAATTATGTTTATTTTAGGTGTTAATTGTTTTAAAATACAGTTCTTTTATTAGCCTTTCATTTCTTCATTATCAATGATTGCTGTATTTCGTCGAATACCGCTCCCACCCCTGATTTACAAAATTTATCTTGCTGTATATGATTTGTTTTCATTTTTTCCTATATGTTTTTCTTTAAATAACTTAATTGTTGACATATTTGCTATACGATTAGACCTCCATTCCTTGATCTCCAAAGTACCAAAGGTGGCCCATTTAATTGCATATGAACTGGAGGAGATCAAGTGCAATAGCCTGGCTTAATAGACCGTAACTGTACATGTATAGCGGTTAAATAAGAAATATAACATGAATGCGTACGAGGAAATAAGTTAATTAATAGTATTAATTGCTGCCCTCGAAACACAACCGTAAGAAACCTTAAGCAATTCCCTATTTTCGATGACTCCCTACTGCATTTCATATTAAGTGTTAAATATAGACCAAATAATGTCCTTCAACGTCATAACATGTCGCAATCGGACATACAAAATATAATCAGTATGGTTATGTTGGAATGTTTACAGCATCGACTGGTCCTCCATGTGTGGACACAGACACGACGTGCCCTGACCTGGCAGGCTTTTTGTGTACATCATCAGACGCCGTCTCACAGGCTTACGCTAAATTAAGTTGTGCAAAGACCTGCAATTTCTGTGGACAAAGTACGTAATCACCATCTGTACAAGTGTCAAATCCTATCTGGTAAATATACGGAACACCAACTTTATGTAATAAACCACGACATGATCGTCCAAGTTATTCAGTTTACGTGATGAAAAGATGGTCGTTGTTAACTTTAAAAGATACCAAATTCAGAATAGACCTGATCAAAGTTTATTTTTAAATATGTAGTAGGGATAACTAGTTACAATGTCTTTATACAAATCAATTATGTTTCATTTGAAAACATAAACATTTTAATTCTAAATGCTTCTGCATAAGCTACGTCAGTGTATATAGCATTTGTTTATGAAGCAACAACAAGCGAAGGAGTTAAGATTAATATATAATTTATTCATGCAACAATGTTGAGCAACATACGGGTATTCACACACACTGCACATAACCTTATCTAGACTGTTTAAATCTCGAAGAAGTGGCATAGGCCCGGCCGAAAACGTCCATGGATCATTAATGGTGTACAAGTACTGCAAATAAAATGTACAGTATTTGTGTGATGGGCTTTATGAACTCGACTGTGTTGTATGTCGCAGTTCTGATGGAGTCCAATTCGGCCCTAAACTGGACCGAAGGTCTATTCTAGTTCATGTTGAGTTAACGGGTTTACTGGGTGACCTGGAACCCGCTTAACTGTGAAACACGTGAAACAAACCATTCGTATGTATGTGGTATAGTTGCCTATACGAATGGGGGCGTTAGCTGAGTAACATCGAATTGATAAGGCCCAGACGAATATGTGCAGAATCTGAGGGGGGGGGGGGGGGGGGGG